>CM033464.1:8856304-8861304 GCA_019425755.1 Amaranthus cruentus
CATTATTGTAAAATAACTAATACAAGAGTTCAACAACATTATAATTATTGCAAGGCAATATTTATCCACCCTTAGAAATTTATAATTAATTACATCTACTACCTTCGTTTTATATTATTTGCAATTTTGGAATTTGAAACGTAACTATTTTCAATTGAATTTGAATAGTTTAGAGGGGCCAAGTCTAACAATTAAAATAAAGAACAATTTTTACATGGGCTTTTTTTTTTGCGCCATTTTACACCCATATAATTTTATTGGCTTTGTGGTGACTGGTGTGGTGTGATCATGAGGGCTTGATCCGTTTGTATAAAATGGTGCAAAAAAAGGCCCATGTAAAATTGTTCTTTATTTTAAATTAATTTTATTGGCTTTGTCTATTATATGGGTGTTTGATAATTATTTTTAATTTTTTTTTGTTGTTTTGGCTTATTTTTGTTTCTTGGAATTTTGATTGATTTAATGGCTTTTCAATAAATTGAAAATCAGATTTTTAAGCAAAAAATTTAAAAATAGTCTATATATAATTGGTTAATCAACCTGCCCTTAAATTTTTAATGGTTAAATACTATATTTATGCTCTATAAATTGACTGATGGCTTTAAACTAGTAGTTACAAAGAAGTTTGGAAATAAATTGATTAGTAAGACAATTTTATTAATGAAAAAGTCGATTAATAAAGTAAAAAATCATGAAGAATGGTATTGGTGGCCTACGAAGAATGGCGTTTTCTCGGTCAAAAGCGGATACTGGCTAGGGATGTTGGGTGTTAATGGTGTGGACAATCATATAGACGAATCATGGAGAAAGCTGTGGAGTTTGAGTTGGAGGATGCCTGCTCCGCCGAAGCTTCGACACTTTATCTGGGGTGCTTGTAAAGGGTCTCTTGCTACCAAATTTGTTTTGTTTAACAGATACTGTGTGCCATCCCCAATTTGTGATAGGTGTGGCTCAGAGCCCGAAACTATTCTCCACGCCCTGTGCGACTGTTCGAAGGCTGCTCCTATTTGGATTCACTACCCAATTGGCACTGTGCTGCGTGACGCCCCTCGTTCTTCAGCTGCTGATTTTGTGCTGTGGGCTTTTGAACACTCCAATCCAGAGGAATCCCTTCTCTTATGTACCACCTTGTGGGCCGCTTGGTTTTCCCGCAACAAGGAGGTGTTCACGGCTGATAGTTGTGATCCTGTACAGCTCACGTCTCACCTTCATAAAATGGTTGCTGATTTCAATGTGTACTCTTCAAAGGTGCAGACCCAATATCATGAGCCTATCCTGAAGTTCCAAGCTTGGTTTCCTCCTTCTGAGGGTTGGGTAAAGATCAATTTTAATGCGCACTTGGGTGATGGTCCAATCCGTGGGCTTGGTGTAGTGATTCGAGATGCAAATGGTAAATTGCTGCTGGCGGGGGTTCGTAGAGTCCGTGCTAATTGGTCTGTTGACATGAGCGAAGCTGCTGCTGCTAAATTTGGTGTTGAACTGGCTGTTCGTTTTGGCTACCAATGGGTCTATTTGGAAGGAGACTCGCTTACGGTTGTGCGAGCTGTTGAGAACCCTGTGGCTGGCTGCTCCCCTATACATCTATTATATGATGATATCTTTCTTTTGTGTTCTAGTTTGCATGATTTTGGTTGTAGTTTTGTAAGCCGCAATGGCAATACTCTTGCTCATCTTGTTGCTAGGTGGGATACGGGGGATGCTTGCGAGAAAATTTGTATGGAACCTTTTCCCCAAAGCATATTAGCTTTGGCGGAACTTGATTTATAAAATGCCACAGGTTTTAACTCAAAAAAAAAAATAACAACCAATAATTATTACACTACAAATATGAATCAGTGGTATTTTTTCCATGTCATTAAATCTAACGTCGCAAAAAATTTAATTTGTTGTATTGCAACTTATTATAGGTTTTTATATATTCAAAAAACTTCTTGTATTTATATATACACAAATTTTAAATTTAAATTAGCGATATATTCTTATACAATTGTCATCCCCATTTGCGATTCCACTTTCGAGGTTTATACTCTGCACAAAGTAGGACCATTCTCATTAGGAGTAGCTTTACAATCATCAATCAATCAATAATTTATAATTAATATTTATCTAATTATTCGTATACTCCCTCCGTTCCATTGAATTAGTAGTATAGAGAAAATGGGTGAGAATTAAGAAAGTGGTAATAAATGAAGAGAATGAATTGTATAGATGAAATTAAAAGAGAGTTATTAAAATGTGTGGATGAGATTAAAAGAAAGTGGTGGGCCATAATCCAAAAATAGAAATGCTGCAATTTAAGTGGGACAATCGAAAATAAAAAATGCTGTAAATTATAAGTGACGGAGGGAGTAGTTGTTATATGAAATTTCGCTAACCCAACTTAAAAAAAATCCAATACTTTCATATCCTATCAGTAAACAAGAGTGGGAAGCGATCAATCAATATCAAACAAAAAATTTTAAGGACATAAAGATAAATATTCAACAGATAAAAATATTTTATTCCCATTAATATTGAACAACATATTCTACATGACAAATATAACAATATTCTCTATCATTGATTAATATTAAAATATAATGATTTTTTAACATATGCACCTAAAAAAATAGATAGCTAGTTGAAACATACTTGGTAATATTCTCTAAAAATTGTAACCCTAATAAATCTTTAGAGAATACATCGATCCCATTTCAATAAATTTATTTAGCTATTTTTTAATTGTAACCTATACAACAGGTGCGTGACCTAGCAAAAAAGATGAAATAGTAATCTTTATTTAGTTTATTCATAAGAATTTATAAGTAAAATATGAGAATTAAAATAATTTGTATAATTTGATGGAAAATCAAACCAGTGATTAATTACAACATAATAGAAAAAAAAAGAAATACAAAAGTTAAATTTATTAGGTGACATTAAGTATAATAATTTTAATTCCTCATAAATGTAGACTATTAGAATTAATTGTAGAATATTACAAAAATAAAATAAACTGAGAATATGTTAAGATACGGTTGAATACCTACCATAATATAAAAGCAAAGATAAATATAACCAAAATAAAAATAATTTTGAATATAACATAAAATATGATTAGTAAGAATACATATGATCTAGTCAATTCTATATATATATATATATATATATATATATAGTAATATATATATATATATATATATATATATATATTATATATATAATATTATATATATATATAATATATATATATATAATATATATTTAATATATATATATATATATATATATAATATATATATATATATATATATATATATATATATATATATATAATATATATACATATATAATTACTAATTTACAAATTTTCATAAATTTAGATTGGTATTACCTTATTGCCTAATGTAACACCGTTCTTGTGATGATCCTCAAATAATGGTCTATGTTAGAATATCTTTATATTGTGGGATATATTTTGGTGAATATTAGGATATCTTTATATAGTGAGTATATTTTGGTGTATATTGGTGAATATTTTGTAAATATTTTGTTAGGAGTTTTTTGGTAGGTTAGGTTAATGTTGTATGCCTATATATTTGAGTGGAATGATAAAGGCTTGACAAGCCGTTTTCTCCTAATTGTATTTATTGAAGTTTAACATGGTATCAAGAGCCCTCTAAATTAGAGATTTTTTTTTTCACACACAAACATAAGTTTTAAACTTCCCAGTTTGTTCTTCCCTTTGTGTGCTAATTTTTAATTTTTTTCTTTATCTTTCCTCTTGAGTACGTAGTCATGGCTGGTGCTGATGATGTTCAACCCTCTAAGTGCTCTCGCTACGAACCGTTTTCTGCTTACTATCTCCATCCTAGTGAAGGTACAAGGGCTGTGATAAGCCCTATTATGTTGAAAGGAGACAATTATGAGGAGTGGTCTCGTTCTTTACGCAATAACCTCCGTGCGAAGAACAAACTTTGTTTTATTGATGGCACTATCACGGTGCCGGACGCTAAGTCTCCTGATTTCGATCAATGGGGCATTGTTAATTCAATGCTCGTTGCTTGGATTGTTAATAAATTGGACGTTTCGGTGCGATCCAGTGTTCGATTTCCAGACCATGTCAAGTCTTTGTGGGATGATTTACGTGATAGATATTCCCTTGGTAATGGCCCTCGTATTCTAGAGTTAAAGGCTCAAATTGTTGATTGCAAGCAACGTGGTAGGCCGGTGGCGGTGTATTTTGGTGAGTTACGTAAATTACAAGATGAGTTGGCTAGTTATGTCAAAATTCCCAAGTGTGAGTGTGCAGCTGCTCTTGACTATGCTAAAATTGTTGAGAGTGAATTACTTCATCAATTTTGTATTGGTTTAGACCCAAAGAAATTTGATAGTGTGGTTTCCACTCTCCTCATGATGGACCCTATTCCTTCTCTCAATGTGGCGTATGCGAAGGTCGTGTCGGATGAACGCAAGCAAACCTTCTCGGATGCTCACGATAATCGTCAAGATGGTACTGTTGGATTTGCTGCGTCTGGTACGGCTCAGAGTCGATATCCTGGTTTGAGTAATGGTGAATCCCGTGTATGTGATCATTGTGGGAAAAAGGGTCATTTGAAGGAGAAGTGTTTTGATCTACACGGCTGGCCCGAATCTTTTAATTCTCGTAGTGGTCAGCGTGGTGGTCAACGTGGTGGTCGTGGGTCAAGTAGAGGTGGTCGTGGTGGTCGTACACATGGCTTTAATGGACGTGGGTTTGCTGGCAGTGTGAATAATGGTTCAAAGCAACTTAATGAAATTAATATTACTGATGATGATCGTCAAAATGCTCCAACATTAAGTGATGCACAGTGGGCTCAATTCATGAATGCTATTAAGGGTGTAAAAACCCCTCCTTCGACAGATAATAATTCTCACGGTATGTATAATTCGAATGAGTGGATAACTGTATGGAACCAGACTATCTCAGCTACCAAATATAAAGCAATAAAAATCAATCAATTTAAAACATTGTCTGATTT
>CM033464.1:8866304-9061344 GCA_019425755.1 Amaranthus cruentus
TTATTATACCTAACGAAATCTTATAAAAAGTGAATATTAACAATCTTTGCATTGAATCGAACAAAACAAGATCTCACTTGACTATTATCTAAACTATAGATTAAGAATAAAAATACAAATTATGAGTAATAAGTGAATAGTGTCAAAAAACAAATGTCTCATTCTCTATGAATAGGAGGTAGTATGTTGTAATTAATTACTGGTTTGATTTTCCATCAAAATATACAAAATATTTTAATTCTCAAATTTTACTAAATAAATTCTTATGAATAAACTAAATGAGCATTACTATTTTATCCTTTTTTCTAATTCGTGCACCTGTTGTATAGATTACGATTAAAAAATAGCTAAATAAATTTATTGAAATTTAATTGATGTATTCTCTAAAGATTTATTACGGTTACAATTTTTTAAGAATATTACCAAGTATATTTCAACTAGCAATCTATTTTTTTAGGTGCATATGTTAAAAAATCATTATATTTTAATATTAATCAATGATAGAGAACATTGTTATATTTGTCATGAAGAATATGTTTTTTAATATTAATGGGAATAAAATATTTTTATCCGTTGAATATTTATCTTTATGTCCTTAAAAGTTTTTGTTTGTTATTGATTGATCGCTTCCCACTCTTGTTTACTAATAGGATATGAAAGTATCGGATTTTTTTAAGTTGGGTTATTGACATTGAGTTTGACACATTTTTTAAGGGTCCTTAAATCAATATGGTAAAAGTAGAAATTAGAAAAAAGGTAAATGTTGGAAGTAAAATGAAACGAAGGTAGTATCCAATAACAATTATACGAATAATTAGATAAATATTTATTATGATTGATTGATTGATGATTGTAATGTTACTCCTAATGAGAATGGTCCTACTTTGTGCAGAGTATAAACCTCGAAAGTGGAATCGCAAATGGGGATGACAATTGTGTAAGCATATATTGCTAATTTAAATTTAAAATTTGTGTATATATAATTACAAGAAGTTTTTTGTATATATAAAAACCTATTAATAATAAGTTCACCATAAAAAATTTAACTTTTTTCAGATATTAGATTTAGTGACATGGAAAAAATGTCACTGATTCATATTTGTAGTGTAATAAGTATTGGTTTTAATTTTAAGTTTCACCATAAAGTGATTTAGCCACACTTTATTTGGTCTTTAGTGGTATATGTAGTTAGACTATAATCTATACAAATTCAAAATACTTAGGAGCTACTGGATTTGTAAGCATATACAATCCAATGGCAACTAGTCCGCAGTGGAGTGCAGCAAGGATGAAACTTCAAAATAACGGTGAAAGTATAGAAGTGGGATGGATGGTAAGCTATTTAATTATAAAGAAGTACATTTTTTTTCTTTAGTATGTACAGTGAATTAATGGATCACGAAAACTTGGGTGAGACTGTCTCACTTGTGAGATGCGTCTTATTGGATCGGTCCAAATTATATATATATTTTTTACCAATTTCACAAAATTAAAATGTTAATTTCAAGAGTTAAAAGACTAATTTAAATATTTAAAAAATCAATTTTAAGGATTTGAGAAACTAACATTTAAGTCATGAAGACTTAAAAGATCAATTTCAGTACTTGAAAACCAATTTTAAGACTTAAAAGATCAATTGCAGGATATCAATCTCATTTCAACTTTAAAACAGGATGATTTAAACATCAAAACTGATATTAAAAACTTTGAAATTGACTTTTTAAATCTTAAAATTGGATTTTTAAGTCTTGAAATTGTCCTTTAAACTAATAAAATTAGCATGTCAGAATGTTTTTAAAAAATTATTGGGTCTGGACCAGTTGCACGAATAAAACAGTCTCACAGGAGGGTGACTGTTTTTGGAGTTTCTCTATTTATTTCAATTAATAGCAATTTTACTGAAATTTGATAACCCACTGCAAAAAAAATTAATTGTGACGGAATATAATGTTTTTGACACTTCCTCAAAATATCGCCATACATAAGACTGTTATTCTAACATTATCCTAAAAGTGTCACCAAATATTTGGTACATTTGACAAATTTTATAATATTGACACTTTAAAGATCACAATTAACACAGTGACCGTACCTTTAATAAAAATTGAATGTACATGTAGCTCTTTTCAATTGTAGTGAAGAATATATTTTGAATTTTATTGCACGTATCGCTCCTAGTTAAAATTTGTTAAAACTTTATCGAGTTTTTTGAGACCGAATTTTTTCCAAGTTAAAAGAAATTGACTGATAGTGATTCTACCACTCCTTACTTAACACGTCTTTTCAAACATTTCAAAATGATTGTTTAACTCTTTCTTCACCATCGATTGTGGTAGTATAATCTCACTTAAAAATCAACTATCAATCACTTTTGTTTTGGCTAATCTCCATGGCTATTTCATCAAAAATCGTTGTCAACATTGACAAGTGATGGTTTATATAAGATATTTTTTTTCCATAATTGATTATTCAATAACCTGATCTCCATTCTTAATAGAGGTAGAATAAATAATGCTTCAAAACCAACCATTCCTAAAATATTAAATTCACATTTTGTACATTTTTCCTAGAAGTTCTATTTATGTTTTATTTGTATTGGTTTAAAGTTTTAAACCTATTATAATCAAACCCTCAACTCTCAAGATTAATGATGGTAAACCAACCAAATGAAAATAAAAACCCTCAATGTCCTTTCATATACAAAAAAAAGAAATTATGGTGATTTTAATGCATCAATGCAATCACTTTTTTTAATAACCACATGAAATCAATCTATATCTATAAAAATTACTAATGAAGAAACGAGACTGACACATGTCAGCCTCTGCTTCATTAGTTTCCCGCCCATTAGTCTGAATTGTTGCTGACTATTTTGTGAAAATAATTTCCTAAATCAATTGAATTTATTTAAGTTAACAGATTACAAATTGGACAATTACAATATATTATAGCAATATTTATAGATAGTATTCAACTGGATTGCACGTTATACATTGGAGACTTACTAACAATTATGCAAAGTTGTTCTATTTTCGTTAACAGAATACAAAATATTTTATTTAAGTTAACATAATAAAAATTGGACAATTACAATATATTCTAGCAATATTTATAGATAGTATTCAACTGGATTGCACGTTATACAATATATTCTAGCAATATTTCCAATCTATCTATCTATATAAGTATAAACAACTTTCATTATTCCTTAATAAAATTTCTAGCATATCTATCTATCTATCTCCTATAAAACTATAAATGAAGAAACGAGACTCACACGTGTCAGACACTCAGCGAAAATTTTTCCACTCATTTTATATTGACTTGGCAGGTAAATTTGCAGTGAAAATTATTTCCTAATATAGTACAATTTAATGTGTATAAGAAGATTTGGTAAGCAGTATATTTCGGAACTATTTGTCTTGGTAAAAGATAATAATTGCTTTATATAGCAAAATGAAACATGACTAAATTTATAAATCTGTATTATTTTCTAATATTATTTCGAATATAAAAAAGAATAATATCTTGATATAGCAAAATTATTTTTCAAGATTATTTATCATCTATAGAATAATTATAACTGCATAATTATACTGATACGTAAATTCATGTAATTGCTACTTATTTACTTCATAATCTTATTTGCTTAAAAATTTAGTTTTATTTGATAAATAGGTATTCAATTATAAATAATTTTTTTAAAAAAATAACTATTTCAATATCTTTTAAATGAGATCAAATTTGTAATATTTTTGACTCTTTTTTTAAAAAAAATTCAAAAAATTAAGCTTTATTATAAAAATTAAATTTATATAATTTTATTAAAAACTTCAAAGTAAATTTATTCATAACAGTATAGTTATGAAAAAATAAATATAAGATTTCACTTGATTAAGTTTTAGCTAAAAGAGGCCAAAGAGTGAGGTCAAAGTAAATTTAAGTTATTCATAATACATTTTGTGTTACCATTTAATATTTTCTTTAAAGTAAATAATCATTAAAATAAATATTATACAAGTATAAAATTAACTCAATTTTTTTTCCAATCTCCGTGCATAGCACGGGTATCTATCTAGTAAACATAATTCTCATTACAATTTTATTTTATATTCCGAATCAAACCTTCAAAGAGTCCAACCTTGAGGGGGAATGATAGACATAAATAAGATCAACAAATCAATCCAAGATAAGTCTTAATTGATTCATTGATTATTGATTATTATGTGAATATTACGATATTATCTTATAATTATTTATAGATAATATCTCATCTAATTTTTATTATTGTCATCTTAAATTACTTGGTGTATTTTTAATATTCTCATGTATCTTCTAGAATAAATTGGACCATAAATAGGACGTAATATCGACTCAAATAATCAATAGTCATTTTAAACGTTCAATAAACTCTCTACATTCTTATTATTCATAAATATTCATATTTTAAATCTTTAGTATCTTCTATTAATAATAATAACTAAGATAATATTGATTCTTTATTATTGTGATTCATATTTAATTTTGTGTTTTTGTAATTTAAGCATGATGTACTTATAAAAAATTGAAAACGATGACGTATTAGGGATCGAACGTTGTGTTTCAATCTCCAATACCACCAAGATCGAAAGTATGTGAAGTCTTGTGAAACAAATTACGCAAACTATAAACTCGATGTTTGTAAGAGATAAAAATGCAATAATAAAATGACACAAATGTTTAAGGAGGTTCACCCAAAATTGGCTACGTCCCTCGAGGTGTAGTATCTCTTATATTATCAAAGGAGTTCAAAGAACTCTCAAGTATAGAGTATTACAATTAGAGAAGAGATTAAGGCTAGTGTTTGGCTTGGGTAATTTTGTGTATTATAGTTTGATGTACATGAGGCCTCTTATTTATAGTGTTGATCACATTCAATGAGTACATAGTTTTAATGCTGAAATTTAATCCCAACGAAACTGCTCTAGGAGACTTTAAGAGCCAACAGAAACCGAATTCTATGCCCTGCTGTTGCTGCTCGTTCGAGCCATGTATGTGCTCGTTCGAGCAGCTACCTGCTGCACCCTCTGGCTTCAATTTGTGGTCTGCTCATTCGAGCCAATAGGCGCTCGTTCGAGCATGCTTCATATGCAGGCTACTGACTTCTTGTGACTCGTATGCTCGTTCAAGGCACTTGGTTACTTCTTGGTTGCACTACAAAAAATTATGGAGTTTATAGAAAGTTTATTTTAGACGCTTGAACAAGCGTCTAAAAAAAACGGAGATTTTGATGCTAGGTTCCTAAACTTGAGGTCATTCTTTAAACATGGAAGACTAAAATTATGAAAGGTAGTATTTGCATCAATCTCTTGATTTTATTGAACTATGTAGTATCAATTAAACTACATTTGTTTTATATGTGTTGATTTCTAGTCAAGACTTAAGTGTTTGATGTCCTAATCAAATAAACTACATGGATTCTTAAATGACAAATTCCTAGGTGAGAAATTTAGAGTGGTTGTGCTTGTTTTACATTTTATTTTTCTTTAGGGATATGGCTTGATTAGTTAGATTGTATTTTTGTTGTCTTGGAGAGTTGATGGAAGCTTGGTACCATATTATGTACTTAATTGATGTTTTATTCTTGATTATTTTAGTTAGATCTTGGTACCTTACTATGTTGTTGTATTTACCCTTTTGGATCAACTACATTCCCAACTGGATCTTAGTTGCAGCTTCGACCATACCAACACAGTGCAGTACCTTCTTGCACAGAAGGGCAGATTTCATATCATGTATCTTTAGACTATAGTCACGCTTTGAATAAGATTGTATCAGCAATCTGAAATGAAGACCCAACTGCAGCCTGCACCATGCACAACACACTGACGGAGCAATCAAAAAGCAGTAGAATTGTAAAACTCAGAGTTGCAGCAGCCTGCAGACCTCATGTATGATAAAGTATGATAAAGAGATAAAAGAGATAAAAGAGATTAAGGTTTAGGGCAATTTTCTGTTATGTTATTCACACCTCCACCATTGTGCTTATATTCAAGATACAAGATCATAAAAACAGAAAGAATAAAAGCTATACATAAATCATGCCTAAATAATAAAATATTTCCTAAACTGAAATATACTTAGAATATATCGTATATTCTAACACTCCCCCTCAAGTTAGGTCATGGTTCTCCAATACCTAACTTGCATAATGTATCTCCAAATGCTTCTGCTGAAACTGCTTTTGTGAGAATATCTGCCAGTTGGTCCTTTGACTGTATTGATGGAAGGATGATGATCTGATTCTCAAGTTTCTCTTTGATGAAGTGTCTATCTACTTCCACATGTTTGGTTCTATCATGCTGAACCGGGTTATTGGATATACTAATAGCTGCTTCATTGTCACAAAACAGCCTGCTTGCTTCTTTCTGAGGGAAGTTTAACTCACTGAGAAGTTTCCTTAGCTATAAAAGTTCTGTAACCCCCTTTGCGATTCCCCTAAATTCAGCTTCAGCGCTTGAAAGAGCCACTACGTTCTGTTTCTTACTTCTCCATGTGACGAGATTACCTCCAACCACGGTGAAGTATCCGGAGGTCGACTTCCTGCTATCCTTATCTCCTGCCCAGTCCGAGTCTATATAAACAACAAGATCAAGGTTCCCATTATTCCTGTAGAAAACCCGTCTACTACTAGTACCCTTCAAGTACCTCAAAATTCTCATCACAGTTTCCATGTGAGGGACTTGTGGTCGATGCATGAATCTACTAACAACACCCACGGCATAAGATATATCAGGTCTAGTATGGGATAAGTAGATGAGTTTCCCAACTAACCTCTGGTATTGTTCCTTGTCTGTGGGTTCCCCATCTTCTAAAGTTTGTAACCCATGGTTAACTGCAATCGGTGTTTCGGCTGGTTTACTATCAAGCATCCTGGTTTCAGCTAGGAGATCAAGGATATATTTCTTTTGACAAACAAATATCCCTTGCTTTGATCTTAAGACTTCAATACCCAAGAAATACTTCAGGTTTCCCAGATCCTTCATCTCAAATTCACGAAACAGTTTCCTCTTAAGATCCCTGATTTCATCTTCATCATTTCCAGTTATAACCATGTCATCCACATAAATAATCAAACAGGTAATCAAGTGCCCTTTCCTTCTCAGAAATAAAGTATGATCTGAGTGACTCTGAACATACCCAAACTTCCTCATTGCAGTAGTGAATCTCCCAAACCATGCTCGAGGTGATTGCTTTAGACCATAAAGGGCCTTCTTGAGTTTGCAACCTTCTCCAGACTTAAACTCACTCATGAATCCTGGTGGAGCATCCATATATACTTCCTCTTCTATTTCACCATGGAGGAAAGCATTCTTCACATCAAACTGATAGAGAGGCCAGCTTTTGTTAGCTGCAATGGAAAACAAGACCCGAATAGTATCAATCTTAGCAAACAGAGAAAAAGTCTCAGAATAGTCTATCCCGTAAGTCTGGGTGTACCCCTTTGCCACAAGACGAGCTTTGTATCGCTCAATTGTACCATCGGAGTGATATTTAATGGTAAATACCCATTTGCAGCCTACTGCCCTTTTTCCTTTGGGTATCAAACACTTCTCCCAAGTATCATTCTTCTTGAGTGCATCGATCTCATCCTCCATGGCTTTACGCCATTTTGGATTATTAAGAGCTTCTTCAGTGGTTCTGGGAATGGAGGTAGAGTATAACGATGTATTGAAAGCAATAGCACTTTCAGACAAGACAGGAGCATCCTGAGTCAGGGGATATCTAGATCTCTGCGCCTCATATTCGGGATCATACCGTTTTGGTGGTATTCCCTGTGTCCTCCTTAGAGGTAAATCATATCTGCAAGACTCATTAGTAGTAGCAAGATTATCATCCACAGAAATATGGACTGGTTCAGAATATACCTCAAGTTCAAGAATAGTCTCAAATGCATCAGACAGGTCGGTAATGGCCTGTTCAGGAGGGGATATTGAAGTTTCAGTGACAACATCGGCGGGATTATCAACTTGCTCTTTTGGATCAGGACTTATGACAATTGGATGATGTATTAACCAGCTCAAGTCATCACTTATAGTCTCCCCCTGAGGACGATGCTGGGGATAATAATAGGAGCCCTCGAAAAAATCACAATCCATCGTAGTGTATAACTTATTTTGTACCGGATCATAACACCGATACCCCTTCTGATTTGCCCCATACCCAAGAAACAAACAGCGGATGGCTCGTGGTTCAAGTTTGTGACGAATATGTTGTGGTAAATGAACATAAACGACACATCCAAAAACACGAGGGGGTAAAGAATGGAGAGGGTAGGTAGGAAAGTGGGTGCGGAAGACATCGAGAGGTGTTTTATATTTGAGGGTTGTTGTGGGAAGGCGGTTGGTGAGGTAGGCAGTAGTGGCAATTGCTTCGGGCCAGAAATGGGCAGGAACATGGGCTTCAAATAGAAGGGTCCGGGTAATTTCAAGAAGGGTACGGTTTTTTCGTTCGGCAACTCCATTTTGCTGTGGAGTATAAGGACAACTGGTTTGATGAATAAGGCCATGGTTAGTCATAAAGGTTTTCATTTTGTTGTTTATAAACTCCCCCCCCATTATCAGATCAGAATATTTTGGGTTGAGTCTGGAATTGGGTAACAAGCATATTGTAAAAATTCACAAAGATATCATAAACCTCAGATTTGGATTTAAGAAAATAAATCCAACACATACGGGTACAATCATCCACAAAAGAAACAAAATACGAAAAACCATGATCATTAAACTCAGGAGCAGGTCCCCAAACATCAGAATGTATCAACAAAAAAGGTTTATCACTACGAGTTTGACTAGAAAAATAAGAATGTTTATGACTTTTAGCTAGTACACAAGCCTCACAATGTAAAGATTCGTTACAACTACTAAGCGATGGAATAAGACGTTTGAAGTACCCTAGAGATGGGTGACCAAGACGTCTGTGCCACATCCATAATTGTCCATCCAACGATCCTTGAGCAAGTAAAGATTGTCCATTTTGAGTCGTCTCATCCACATAATATAGCCCGCCACGTTCAGTACCACGCCCAATTATCTTCCCTGTCCGAGCATCCTGCACAATACAATGAGAAGAAGACATAAGAACAACACAATTTAATTCTTTAGTCAGCTGACTAACAGATAATAATTTATGAGACAAATCGGAAATAAGGAGACATTTTTTCAGATGCAATGATGGAGAGATATTCACAGGACCGGCTTGTTCCACACGCACACATTCCCCATTTGCGGTTTGTATGTGGGTTCGAGATTTTTTATGAGAGGATAATAAATCACATGGGTCGAAAGTCATAGTATCTGTCGCCCCGCAGTCAAAAATCCACGCAGGCGATTTACATAAAAAACTGGACCCATGTACGTTTTTGGTTGGAATGGGGTTTTTATTAATTGGGTCAGGAGTGTTGGGATTGGGCTGATTTTCGGGTATGGGTTTTAAAATATGGGTTATAGGGTTAGATGGGGGGTAGTGTGAGTATATAAGGCTAATTTAGGAAGGTTTTCAAATCCCACCCTCCCCCTTTCTCTCTCTTCTGCCGGTTTCATTTCTGTGTTCTCTGTCCCTTTTTTGTTCTCGCCATTTCTACCATTTTCACCTGCGTTTTGGTTTGGTGATTCTTCCTCATGTTGTTCGGAGTTGAAGCCGCCGGTGACGACATGTGCCTTGCCGCCGGTTCTGTTGATCGGTCCCTTGGTGGCGGCGTTGCGTTGCCGGTGCTCTCCCACCACTCCGGGAAGACAATTAATTTGAAGCATGTCTCCTTTGTGTGCCTCGTACCTCCACAGTGAGCACATTTCAGGTGAGTTTTATCATCCCCATCCCGCCGGAATGAGGGCTTGTCTGACCGGTTTCTTGCCACCAAACCATTACCTATTTCTGAGGGAGGATTTCTTCCCAATGATGAAGTGTGGGTCATGATACCCCGCCTTGAGATCTCACGCCTAATCATGCCATAAGCCTTTTCCACAGAAGGAAGAGGATCGAAATTCAGTAGATCTCTCTTTTCTTTGTCAAAAGACTCGTTTATGCCGGCTAAGAACTGAAAAAGTCTCTGTTTTTGTATAAATGTATTAAAAATCGTGATATCCTCAGCATAAATCATTGGATTTGGCATTCTTTGGTCCATTTCTTTCCAGATTGTTGTAAGTTTCCCATAGTACTCTTCTATGGAATCCTGATCTTGTTTCAGTGCATTGGCTTTGGTGTTCAAATCGAACACTTGCAACTTGTCTCTCCCGCTGCACAAGAGAACCTCAATTCCCTTCCATAAATCACGAGAAATCGTGTAATCTAAAAATTGGTTGATGAGTTCAGTGTCAATATTTGAGATTATCCATGATAGGACCACGGAATCTCTTTGCTTCCATGTTTGATATTTCGGATCTGTAGGGTTGGGAGGCTCGTTAATGATATGATTGAGACGACCTCTACAATCAAGGGCAATATGCATCAATTTACACCAAGTGGTGTAATTTTTGTAGGTTAATTTTTCGGCTATTTTCAGATCTGGATGAATGATTTCTGGTTGTGGTGGTGGGCTGGGTGTTTGTGGTTGGTTTATTTGTTGGAATTGTTTTAGTAATTGCTCCAATTGTTCCATGGTCACAAGTTGCTGTTTGGGATCGTTTTCAGCCATTTTTTTCGGTTAAACAGGTAATGTTCACAAGGTAGATGATGAAGTCCGAACGGTGTCTGTCCCTAGACCGCCGTTGACTCTGATACCATGATAAAGTATGATAAAGAGATAAAAGAGATTAAGGTTTAGGGCAATTTTCTGTTATATTATTCACACTTCCACCATTGTGCTTATATACAAGATACAAGATCATAAAAACAGAAAGAATAAAAGCTATACATAAATCATGCCTAAATAATAATATATTTCCTAAACTGAAATATACTTAGAATATATCGTATATTCTAACAATGTAGACTTCCCTGCACTCCTTGAGTCCTTGTCAACAGCAACGGTCTGTACTCCAAGCTGCGTTGTCACTGAATTATCTAGTGATCGGGAAAGTCATTTTCACTGTGTTCTTGCGACTTGGTGTAAGAACTCTATTGTCCTCATCATAGGACTCCCTCTATAACACCGATGTGTTCTTGCGACTTGCAACTACACTGGGCCAAAACTATTCTTTCATTGATGTTTAATATGTTTTTATATTTGGTTGCTAATATCTGGTATTGATCATGCTCAAGATCTGGTGGCTTGGTTTTCATGAACCTCGTTCAGTAGAAGGCTTTTTCGAGGACATATTTGTTGATGTTTAAAAAGCCTAACGTAATGTGCAACATGCATGTTCTGTATACGTGTTGAGTCTTTTTTTTTTCATCGTATTCATAATGTTGGCTAATTATGTATTTTTTCGGTGTTCTTATCTGCGTCGTGTTCTATGATATATTTTTCAAAATTTTAATCATTATTCATCTATTATTCGTGACCGTTGAGAAGTCAATGTGATGAACAATGGGCTCTGCGACTTTTGTTTTGTTTTTCTTCTATTGAGCCCCTTTGGCGCTGCTAGTGCTATCTGAATTTAAGATTGTAAATCGAGTTATCAAAATATCAGTACAAGACTGCAACTTGAGGATTTATATTAGCTTAGGTTTGATAACTGAAGTATTTGTGATGTGTGAGACAAATGATTATCAATACTTTTGTTTTACCATACATTTTCTTGCATCTTATATGTTATATCAACTGAACTTCTTAAATTGTGCATATCAAATGGTTCTAGTTTCTAGCATATGTTGGCTTTACACATTTTAGTCCTAGAATTTTGCATACTACTAGTGATGGCCACGGTCCGGGTTGGCCCGGTACCGAACCGGTCCCGAACCTCTTGAAACCGGTCCCGGAACCGGAACGTTCGCGACAGGTTCCGAACCGGTCCCAAACCGCGAAACCGTGAACCCGTCGGGAAAAAATTGCCGGAACCTTGGAACTGCCGGAAAAAAACCGCATGAACCGGACCAAAGAACCGCGGGCCGGTTCACCCGGTCCGAACCGGTTCAACCGCCCCAACGGTTCCAAGGAACCGGCTCAGAACCGTGAACCGGACCGGTCCGGTTCAACCGGCCCAATGGTTCCATGGAACCGGACCCGGAACTGTGCGGTTCCAATGGCAAAACGGTTCTTTGGAACTGGTCAACTAGCCGTTACAATTGGTCAAACTAGCCGTTACTCCTCCTCCTATAAATACCCATCACTTTCAATCCTTCCAATTCACAACTCATCCCTTCTCCTACTCTCTCTACTTACTCTCTCTACTTAATTTCTTAATTACGCAATAATTCTCTTAATTACATAATTAGTATTCTAATTATTTCTTAATTACATAATTATTCTTTAATTATTTCTTAATTAAATAATTATTTTTTTAATCATTTATTAATTTCTTTATTACATGAGTATGCGGAACAAGTGGAAAGAGAAATACAAATTGAAGATGAAGAAGAAACACAAGAAAAAGAAACACAAGAAGAAGATGAAGAAGAAGAAGAAGAAGAACCAACGACCTCTATCGGGATACTTAGATCTCGACAATCATCAACAAGATCAATTGAAGAAGCACAACAACAACAAAGACAAGCTCGTGGTAAACGAGTCAATTTCCAAAGTATCGGTTAGTTTTGTAATCTTATTCTTCAAATTGATTGAATTTTAAATTATTATTTATTTATATATAGTTTCAAATTCTAATAATGTTTTTATATATATATTTAGATGAAAATGTACCAGTAAGAGAACCTTTTCCGGCAATGCCACCACCTAGTGGTAGAGCTATTTCACATGTTTGGTCGTATTTTACAAAAGAACCAACCGACATTCCGGATGTTTTCTTATGAACTTGTCAAATTTGTGAAAGTCAAGGAGTAAAGCCCTTGGTTTCTTACAATTTTACCAAAGGTAAACACTTTTTAAGTTTTTATACATGATATTTATATTTTGTACATCAAAAATGTTAGAATGTGTTAAATATTCATTTATTGTGTTTTGTGAATACGTGTTAGGTGGTGGTACGGGATCTTTCAACAAACATTTGGCAAAGAAACATGGAATCACAAAGGAAACTCATGCAGCAAGTGGCAGCGGGACCACAAGTGGAAGCGGACAACAATGGGCAACGGACTTCCCCGGCGGACCCGGAGGTACGCCTTTTAAATACAATCGTAATGAAATGATTGATGAATTTTCGAAATATGTAATTGGTGATGAGTTTCCTTTTAACCACGGTGAAAGCCAGAGATACGAATATTTCAATAGAAAATGTTTACAACCACAATATAGAGCAATCCCTAGGAATACCCTTAAACGACGAACCATTAAATTATATGAATCAAAACGATATGAATTAGCACAAATGTTTAAATCTTTTAATGGTAGAGTTAGCTTAACAACCGACATTTGGTCAGCTCCCCCACATTTAGAGCCTTATATGTGTGTAACAGCACATTGGATAGACCGTAATTGGTGTATTCAAAAAAGAATAATTGCATTTGAGTTAATGCCTGAAAAACATACGGGTGAAAACATAAAATATAGACTAATGGAAATATGAGAATGGAACTTATTGGATAAGATATTTAGTTGTTCTACAGTAATGCATCCAGAAATATCAAATGCATCGAACTTTTATATAACTAACCCGCTTTTACTTGTATCCTAGGAGGTAGTTTGTTACATATACGTTGTTGTGCCATATTGTTAATTTGTCTTGTCAAGTAGGTATTAAAAACCTAAGTTATTTATTAGGTCCCATTAGAGACATATTGAAATGTCTTAGATTATGACAATTAAAAAGAAGATATAAAGCTATGTGACCAATATGAACTAAAAAAGTATATTGGGCTTTAGACACTCCTACACGTGGGGTTCACCCATGAGTTATTAAAGACGGCATTGCTTATCGTCCAGTTATAACACAATTGTATAGTGAGTTTACTGGATAGCGTATAAGTGATGAAACTTGGGAACTAGCGATAGGCTCAAAAATATTAGAAGCGTATGACCACGCAACTAAGATTTTTTCATATGTTTACCAACCAAACATTCACTTAGTGATAAGTGAATGTGTTACTATTTTTTATCATCTTCTTACATATTCTCATGATGATACTAACATTTATTTAAAGCCGATTCATGCAGAAATGATGGAGAAGTGGAAGGCATATTTTACTGATTTCCCTTATATTTATGGTATTGCGACAATATTAGATCCGTGTTTTAGGACGGAAGCCCTACGTAAAATTATAGGATTTTACTACCACGGATTAGATCGCCCGCCTACTGATGTACATAATTATGTAGGAAATTGTAAAAAGCTTTTGGTGGACCTTTACGATCATTATTCTAGTATATATAACACGAGTCGCGATACGTCTAGGCGTGCTAGCGTCTCGGCACGTCCCGATTATTATAATCCCATAATAGCTAACATAATAAGTCGAGATGATAATTTTGTAGGATCATCTTCTTCCGCTTCATATTTAGAATTAGATAGTTATCTAAAACATCACTTTGAAATCGACCAAAGTAATTATGATATTTTAGAATGGTGGAAAGAAAAATCAATAAAATACCCAATATTATCGAGAATTGCAAAGGATATCCTTGCAATTCCTGCTTCTACTGTTGCGTCGGAGTCTGCTTTTAGTGCAGGTAAAAGAGTTTTGGACGAAAAGAGATCCCGTCTTGCTCCACATAGTATTCAAATATGTGTTTGCAAAACAGATTGGGATAAAGCGGAGGTCCGAATGCAAGGACTCAAGAACGATGATGATCAAGAGGAAGATGATCCATGGATGATGATGGATACGTCTGCATCATCGTCGGGAGGAGAGTCGGCAGAAGCATCCAACTAACCAAATGATGACGATGAAGAATAGGATCACAAATACGGAATATCGGACCACGACATTAAACAATTAAATATAAAAGGTACGAAAAAGAACTACGTGGGCTTTGATTCCTTCGGGATACGTAGGCAGCTTAGTATTTCTTCGGGATACTAGGTTCAAGTCCATTCTCTCCCCCTTTTTTTATTATTCATCTTTATCGTGATTCGTTTCTTATTAATTTATTTTTTGGTTTTTTTTTAGTAAATATTTTTAACGATTACAAGAATTGAATTTCGATAATAATCAAGTAATCGACGAAGTCGAAGGTACGTCCGCATTATTATCGTATTTTTATATTAAAATTAAAGGAAAAATAAGAATGGAACCGATGGTCCGACCCACCCGACCCGGGTATTGGAACCGCCGGAACCGCCGCATGAACCGCCAAGGAACCGTTTGGAACCGGAACCGGAAACGTTCGGGTCAGGTTCCAAATGGAACCGGAACGGAACCGGCCCAACCCGGACCGTGGCCATCACTACATACTGCTAGTGCTTTCTAGTTTCGTGTTTTTTCATATTCGATTTATTTTTATATTAATGTCTTTCTTGCCGCAGCTGTTGGAAACGAAATCAAAAAGAGAACTCTTCTCACTTCAAAGAACTTAAAAATGTGGAGTTTTGCCTCCTGGCCATTTGGACTGTCAGCCTGTCATAGCTGCCAACGGAACATCAATACTTATTACTTTTACAATATTTATTTATTGGGCAATGTAAAGCCATAATTTCTAAGATACTTTGTATATTTAAGAGCATTACTTATTTTTTATTGTATAATTATGAGCAGGTAGTATATAGTTTTGAGTAATTGTGACTCTTCAGTGTGGAATGTACATATGTTGGCTTTACAAATTTTATATAGTATGGAAAAGACTAATACATATTAGGGTGATGATAAATAAATATGGCTTTATTTTCATTTAGACGTATAAAAGCGTCTAAAATATTAAGCATTTTTCGACTCTTAAAACTGTCCAAAAGATTTGGTATATTCGACGCTTAAAAGCGTCGAAAATATTGAGTTTTTTCCACGCTTTAAAGCGTCTAATATCCCAAAAATTGTAGTGCAAAATATTTTTTTCACGCTTTAAAGCGTCGAAAATGTTGAAATAGTAGTTTATTTTAAAGGCGCCAAATCTTATTCTCTACGGCTAAAAGCGTCGAAAAAATAATATTTTAGACGGACATAAGCGTCTAAAAAAAGCGTCGAAAATTTGTTACGCCATTTTTTTCGACGCTTTATCAAGCGTCGAAAATATATTTTCCGACGCTTAAAACCGTCGAAAAGACCAATGTTTTTCCGTCGAAAAGCTCCCTGTTTTTTTGAAGTGTTGCCTCGTTCAAGGCATCTTAACAGTAACTTACAACTCTTAATTTCTTTCATTAAAGCCATTCATAATACATCATAACTCTCTTCATTATACCTATGTTTAAGTCCATTTTAACTCCCACAATTAAATTACACTTAAACACTAAATTAAACCACATTCTTAACTTACCTATTAACATAATCCCATAGGATTCTAACACACTAATTCATAAAAGTTATTTTTGGTGCACTAAGTCACACCATTCATAACACAAATTATACAATCAAAGTTTCCAACCTCAAGTTAAAAGTCATTACAAGTTAAAATTTGTAATTTAAGCATGATATACTCATGAGTATCATAACAGATTATATGAAAATAAAAAATCTATTTATATCATATAAAGCCTTACATTCATCATAATTAGGCATGTGCAACAGGCCGAATACGAGCCCGAGATGGGCTTTAGTAGAAACGGACCGAACTGGACCGGGCCTTGCAAAATATAAGATGGACTTTAAATGGGCGCCAGGCACGTAGAAGTTTAATTAACTCACTAAAAGATCATCATATATATAAAGCCTTACATCCATAAAAAAAAATACATAAAGAGTACATCAAACTAATTTGTTGGGTGATGATTTGAGTACAAGTTTAATGGTTAAAGATCATCGATTACAAACTAATTGATTTGTTTGTGTAACTTTCTTATACAAATGATATTGAATTGCATTTCAGGTTAATGAAGATGTTTTAAAAGACAAAAAAACTCACTTATACGTGCGTTATTCTGTAAGTTATTTTTTATTCGTTTTTCATCTTTTTGAATGTTTAACAAGCATTGAAACCATCTAACAATTTGTATATGGTATACAACATATTTTGAAGTCTCAACCATCAGCTTAAGCTTTTGGTTGAGTTGGTTCCTTAATAAGGTATCGAAGCCAACGTGACAAGAGGTCACGTGTTCGAATCTCAACCACCCCTCATTTAAGTGGAATATTTAGCACTAGGTATGAGGAAAGCTTGGATTGTAAACTTGAATCCACACTTCTAACCCAAAGGGCTCTCGTGTGAGGGGGCGTGTTAGAGTATATATAACATATTCTGGAGTCTCAACCATCAGCTTAAACTTTTGGTTGAGTTGGTTCCTTGACAATTTCTTGTAAATTAACTCATAATATAGAATAGCAATTAAAATCTTTTTATTCCTTTCGAGCTGATAAAATAAAGCTATTCTTATTATATTAGGCCGGTGGAAAAGGTTGTTTTAACCTTCTATGTTCTGGATTCGTACCAGTTGTAAAGGATGCAATTGGTTTCGCAGCATATAATATATCTAAACGTGGTGGCAAGATTGTTGGTTGGAAACTATCAATTGACAAGGTAATTTGTGTTTTCTTCCTATTATTAATTTAAAAGGAAAATATTAATGATAATGGAATAATTGTTTTATTTTCTACCTACATGGATAGGTATGTATGAATTCAAAAATAAAAAAAATACATAATAAGAATATATATGCATGCATGACTAAAAAAAATCAATATGCCCAGCATAAAGATGATGGAAGTTGGTGGGTGTCTATGAATGAAGACAAGTATGCCATTGGATATTGGCCAAAAAGCTTATTTACTAGCTTAGTAGATTTTGCGAATCAAGTAGAATGGAGAGGAGAAGTTAATTATCCTGAAGATACACCAACACTTCCAGAAATGGGCAATGGTTATCAACCAAAATATGATACAGAACTATCAGCATACTATTCCCATACTAAGCTAATCGACGCAAATTTTCAAGAGATCAACCCACCAAGTAATACCGTCAAGGACACTAATTGCAATCTTAAGTATCTCGTTATTGACTCTGGCTTTGAAGCAGCTTTTACTCGTGTCATGTTATTTGGTGGCCCAAAACTTGATTGATGATGTTTGTGATAGAAAACTCAAATTACAAAGATAATAATTGATATTACATGTTATTAATTTGGGATTAGCTTTTGTTTTATATAATTGGCAAACAAAAAGGAGAATATAAATGAATAGCAACAATGCTATGTTATTATTGAATGAATGAATAGACTATTACTCAAAAAGCTAGATATACATAGCAATAGAGAGATAAGCTAATAAATTTTTATCATAACCAACTTAACCAACTTTATGACTAATTTAACTAAATGTATCCCACCTAAAGCTTGGCTTGGTATCAACCATACCAAGCTTGAACAAAAGAGGCTGAAGATAAGTGAAGGGTATAATCTTGGTACGATCATTATCTATTTGTTGAGAACTTGACAAGTATTGTAACTCGATGTCTAGCTCTGCACTAGTGGAAAAGAGCACATGTTTAGGAATGTTTTGCCCATTATATTATGTTGTTTTGACCCAGAACATTTGGGCTAATAGTAGATGAGGAAGTTTCCCTATTACTATTAAAAAGTACAAAAAAAATGAGACTATATAATGCGGTTCTCAAAGAACGGCAGCATATGAACTGCAATAGTTAATATTTTTCCCATATAAATTAACAAATAAATATATTAATATGTGAATTTTAATGATAACGCCAATAATCATTTAATAATTTCCCAATGATCAACAAAGTTTCTTCATCTATCTCAAAAACTATCATTATATATATATATATATATATATATATATATATATATTTGAAAATTTGGAAAAAATATTATAAAAGGAAACAAACAAAACACTGAGCCAAGGGAACCCAAGCCCACCCGGCATAAAAAACCCCGCGAGGGGAAAAAGCCATCGGAGCAAGGGGCCACGACACAGGCCACCAGGAACAAAGCATAGTGGTGGACTATGCATGACCTCGACACGATAAAACTCCACATACACCAAACACCAAAAAAATCGTGCCCAAAAAGACCCATTACACCCTTTGTTAATCGCCATCACCAATGTAGAATACTAAATACAATAAGAACAATACAAGATATTCGCCAACACCAAAGTAAAATACTAAGTTCGGTGATATATATATATATATATATATATATATATATATATATATATATATATATATTATATATATATATATATATATATATATATTCTCCCCAAAAGATCGGGGTAATTCAATTAATAAGATGTCATTATTTGCTTTCTACAACACCATTTTTGTGAGGTGTATCAGTGCAACCTTTTTGTTGTGCAATATCATACTTAATACTCCCTCCGAACCAATTTAGTTGTCCCATTTGCTTGGGCACGGTTATTAAGGGTGGTGTGGGATCCATTGAAAAGGCAGTAGTTAGAGTACTGTAAGTAATAAAAGTGGGGGTATTTTAGTCTTTACTTGTGTGAACATGGGGTATTTAGGAAAAAAAATATCGACAAAAAAGGAAATGTGACAATTGATATGAATTTGCCAAATAACAAGATGTGACAACTAAATTGGTTCGGAGGGAGTATATAACAGTCGGTCTCTTGAGATACTGTCTCTGAGACAAGTCTCTCAGGACAAGCCCATAAAAATTAATGTCGACTTATTGTATCATTAATGTCCACTTATATTATTCTTAATGCTTACTTACAATATACTTAATGCCAACTGAGTAAATACTTACAATATTCTAAATGCGTACTTAGAATAAGGACTAGTTGATTTAACATAGTTGTCTTTAAATGCAAGTCTAGTCTATCTAAAAGCTGAACAAGTAGTACATATAATGTTATCCTTTATCGTCTTATTTTCTATATTTGGGTAAACAATTTTTATCTTGACGAAAGAGATATGTCCAAGACGTAAATTCCAAAGTTTAACAAAATCTCTTATTTTGCTAGTGACAAAAGCTTTGGCTGAGGTAGAATTTTTAGTGTTTGTTGCTTCAAGAAATGGTCCATGCTTTTCTTGGGGTTTGTTACATTAGCATCTTAACCTTGTGTAATAAAGCCCATGGATAGACTTATCAAGGTGTAAACATCTCTTTGTTGATTGTTCTTGGAGAAAACGAACATCCTTTGAAAAAATAATACTTCTTCCGATTCTTTTTAATTGTCTACTTTTCTTATTTAGTCAACTCATTCTAATTGTCCACTTTTTATTTTTGGCAGATTTTTTACCTAAATACCCCCAACTACCCCAACTTATATTATTTAAAATACTCCACCTACCACCTTTTCAATTATTATAATCACTTAAATACTCCAACTACCACCTTTACAATTATTATAATCACTTAAAATACCCAACTATCATTTTCTTAAAATTTGTGTCCAAGCCAGAGTTGACAATAAAAATGGTAGAGGGAGTATTAGTGTTTATACAGACATGAGATTCAAATGAAATATTAATTTAGCAACAAACAAAATATTCTTTAGAGTAGTTAGTAAAATAGTAATATCATGATTAAGTTTCACATCTCCAATTATACTCACTTTATGTTTCATGCATTGAATATTGTAGAGTTTTAATATTAATAAAGCAATTTATGTCATTACATATGAAATTTGTGAACCCACTGTCCATTATCCATTTTATTTGATTATGAGAAGAAATTAAGCAAAAAGTACCTTTGTGAAGTATTCTAACTTGATTACAACGGGGATCAAGCTTTATTGAAGTTTAGCAAAATAAGTTGTGGGATAACAAGTGCATAAAGGTAAAGGTTTTAAGCCATTAATTTCGTCCCATAGAGATTTACCTTTATGAAGTATTCGGCTATGGTCATTCGTATTGAGGACCTTTTCTTAAGCCTATACATGTGCGATGATGAGAAGTTTGAAACCTTCCTTCAAGATCTTTCCATATGTCACTTGTTTTAAGGTACATGATACTTTTTTGCTATGTGTCTTTCAAGAGATGAAATTATCCAACCGATAACCATGTTATTACACCTCTTCCATACTCTTTTGTTTGTACTTTCACTACAAAAAAAAGTGCATATGCCCACACTTATTTACCCACGCTTAATTAAGTGTGGTAAGGCTTTTGCATTTAGCCACGCTTATTAAGTGTGGGAGTATTAACCTCACTTATAAGCGTGGGTAACAACATAATATGAAAAATATATCTAATTTGGGTAAACAATTACCCACACGTATAAGCGTGGGTATAGGCATATGTATTCACGTATATAAGCGTGGGTAATAGCTAATAAAAAAATCAAATAATAAATCTTACTGATTTAGGCGCGCGTTTAAGACTATTCATCTTCCTTCCTTATTCATTCCTCTGCTATACAACCGTTCTGTACTTGTTTTTTTGCCCTAATTTCGCATTTTCTGTACTCCTTCAACCGAAATTCTGCCCTAATTTTCGTTTTTTCACTTTTTCACAATCGAAATTCTTCAACCTTTTGCACTTATAATTCTGCCAAATCTTCGAATTCAGGTAATATTTCTTTTGATTATTCTATTCATTCTTTTTATTTTTATTTTCAATGAAATTCGTTTTTTGTTTCTTTAATCTGAAATGTTTCTAATGAATTTCGTTGATATTTGATGTTCTACTGTGATGTATAATTGTAGTGTAATGTTCTAATCATTGATATTTGATATTTGATTATTGTATTCATTCTCCCAAACCTTCTAATCGTTTTCCCCTTTTGAGATTGAGTATGAATGAGAGAATTACAATTGTTTTCAATGAATTACTGTAAAAATGCCATAAATTATGCCAGAAATTTGAGATTGATTATTGTAGTGCAATGTTCTAACAGTGGAATGCCATAAATTATGCCAGAAATTTGAGATTGATTATTGTAGTGCAATGTTCTAACAGTGGAGTTTAATGTTCTTTTCGTTTTGAGATTGATTATTGTAGTGTAATGGTCTAACAGTGTAATGTTCTAATGTTTTTAATGAATTACAATTGCTCATCAAAATGCCAGAAATTACTATGTTCAATGGTTTACACTAGTAAAGAAAGATCAAAAACGATTCTTGATCAAAGTGAAAGTTTAGTGTTTTACAAAGTGTTCAATGGTCTAATTTGGCTGTTGTATAATCAGATTTTATGTTGCTGTTGTATGTGTCCAATTCTTGTATGTGTCCAAGAATTGTCTTCTGATGTGCACACATAATTTCTTCAATGTGCTTAGGTGTAGAACTAGCAAAGCTTTTGTATTTAGTAGCACACATGTCAATACTATCAACACATTTGTCAACATAGATGAATCAAATTATTGAAGGTTTCTAATTTTACTTCTTTTGGAATCAAATTATGAGGAAAATTAATAAATTATGATTCCATTTCCTAGAAATTTAAACTATGAATAATTGGTGTAGTTGCTATTTGTGTCCACTTTTGGAATCATAGTTATTGAAGGTTTATGTTTAGTTGTTGTTGTTTAAATTTCCTCGTAATTATTCATCAACAAATATTTCTTTTGGAATCAAATTACGAGGAAATGACATTTGTGGCTTTGGTGCATATGGATTCATTGTTATTGAAGGTTTCTAATTTAAGCTAGGATGCTGAGAATAGACATGGTGATTGGAAATCCCTTAAGTAACACAACCATCCAAATGATCTGCTCTAAATAAGAAATACTAATATTAAAGAAATCAAGTAACACAACCATCCTGCCGAGTTATTTGTTGCTTAATACGGATGGAAAAGGTAAAAATAAGAAATATTAATATTAAAGAAATCAAGGGAAGAAATTAGTTGCATATTGTACAATACAAATCAATTATATTGTTGTTGAATGTTGCATATTATGTTGCGCCCTCATTGAGAATTAGCATATAATTCTTGAACCTAGAATTTATTTCTTAATCTTTCTCTTTTTTTTGTTCTATTTGTGGTTACTAGTCAAGGAAAATGGATAAAAGTTGGATTACTATGAACCGGACCTCTTCTGAATACATAGAGGGAGTCGAATCGTTCTTAGATTTTGCTTTTGCGAATACTTTGGATCACAACGTGATAATTTGTCCTTGTAATAAATGTAAAGTTGGAAATAATAAGTGGTTCTCTAGAGATATTGTTTCACATCATTTGATGTTTAATGGATTTTGGGCCAAATATAAAGATTGGGTGTATCACGGGGAAACAAATTACATGCTAGCTTCTTCTAATCTGAACTTGACTAAAACTAGCACAATCGATATTGGTCCTACGTTTGCGGGTCATGTTGATACTACAAGATTGTTACATGATATTTTTGAGAATGTAGGGCCAGATTGTCTTGAGAATGAAGAATTTAGTCGTGATGATAATGGTTTTCATTTTCATGATGCAATGGGTGAGGGAGAACATCATAAAGATGCTACATATGCAAGGATTAGAGAGTTAGCCGATGAATTATTATATCCGGGGTCAAGTTATTCAAAATTGTCTTTTATTTTGCATCTATTTCATTTGAAATCCATGCATGGTTGGTCTATAAAGTCATTTGATATGTTATTGAAGTTGTTGGTTAGTGTCTTTCCTGATATAAATCCGTTTCCTTCAACATGGAACAAATGTAAGCAATTAAATAAGGATTTGGGGCTTCAATATGAAAAGATTCATAGTTGTCCAAATGATTGTATATTATACTGGGATGCAAGGGAAAATCAAGATGAGTGTGACAAGTGTCAGACTTCACGATGGAAGGATAAGGATAGAAGATTACCGAACAAAGTTTTACGCTATTTTCCTCTTATACCGAGGCTACTTAGGATGTATAAGTCATCTAGAATAGCCGAGGATATGATTTGGCACCATAAAGATAGAACTAATGATGGTATTCTTAGGCACCCAGCAGATGGTAAAGCTTGGAAAGACTTTGATGAGCGATTCCCTGATTTTGCATCGGACCCTCGAAATGTTAGGCTAGGGCTTGCAAGCGATGGATTTAACCCTTTTCGCATCATGAGTACTACACATAGTACATGGCCTGTGTTATTGGTTCCTTTTAACTTACCCCCATGGCTCTGCATGAAACAATCATCAATCATGGTATCAATGATTATTCCTGGAGAAAAAGCTCCTGGTAATGATATTGACGTGTATTTGCAACCATTGATTAAAGAATTGTTACAATTATGGGTAGGGGTTGATGCGTTTGATGCATATAGCAATACAAGTTTCAAGTTAAGAGCTATTCTTCATTCCACTATTAACGATTTTCCAGCATATGCAAATTTGTCTGGTTGGAGTACAAAGGGTCGTTATGCATGTCCATCATGTGCTGGTGAAACGCGTTCAAGGTGGTTGGAGAATGGACATAAATTTTGCTATATGGGACATCGAAGATGGTTGCCTATTGACCATCCTTTTCGTTATGATGATATTGGATTTGATGGACATGTTGAGCTTGATCATGCTCCTGTACCATCTAGTGGTAGTGATGTTCTTGAAGATTTAAAGCGTACAACATTCACATATGGAAAGTGTGTCACATCTGTTGAGGTTGATGATAAGGATAAAAAACAACTATGGAAAAAGAAAAGTATTTTCTTTGATTTACCTTATTGGGAATACAACAATCTTCGACATAATCTAGATGTGATGCATATTGAAAAGAATATTTGTGATAACCTTTTAGGAACTTTTTTGAACCTAGAGGGAAAATCAAAAGATAATTATAAAGCACGAAGGGACCTTGAAGAAATGAACATAAGGCACGAGCCTTTGTAATTTTGATTTTGGCCCCCCTTATTAATATGATATATATAGTTTAATGAGAGTAAATATAACAAAAATTACTATAGCTTAATGGTTGGGGTTATAAATTTATGATTTAAGGCTAAGAAATCAAATCCTTATTAAAACAATTATTTTTTTATTGACGAATAGATTTATATTATAATGTCATTACTATTTATTTTTTATAATTTAACATTCATATATTTAGTGTGTGTTTATATTTTTCTATCTTAATTTTAATTGTGTTTTTTTTTGGTGAATTATTAGGAAAATATATGGAGTCAAAAACACTTAGTTTTTTCAAAAATAATAAGTCAAGAAGACTTAGATTTTTCAAAAATAATAATTATAGGGAAGCTTCAACTCTTTATTATTAAATATAATTTTTGCAATGATTCAAGTTTATTTAAGTCTATATGATTTTAATATTTTTATAGCTTAACTAGTGTCTAATGATATTCATTTGGGTCATCGTTGAATTCGAATTAAGTGTTTCGGGTGGGCTTGAAATCGGATTTTGTGTCCACATTGTTTTTACATAATTGTAAAATTTTAAAGCCGAATCAAATTGAATTCGGTTACAATGTCGTATGAATTTCAAGTGATCGTGTCTGTTACTAACACCTCTATTTTTTATGTAGTAAAAAGGTTTTTTAGTATATCGTGTAACACTCGAAAATTTTCAAATCAAAAATCGTTAAGAACGAGAGGAAATTCGGGTGTTACATATCGACAATTCGGCCCCCCAAATTTAAAATCCTGGCTTCGCCCCTGTTAGTAATATCATGATTAAGTTTCACATCTCCAATTATACTCACTTTATGTTTCATGCATTGAATATTGTAGAGTTTTAATATTAATAAAGCAATTTATGTCATTACATATGAAATTTGTGAACCCACTGTCCATTATCCATTTTATTTGATTATGAGAAGAAATTAAGCAAAAAGTACCTTTGTGAAGTATTCTAACTTGATTACAACGGGGATCAAGCTTTATTGAAGTTTAGCAAAATAAGTTGTGGGATAACAAGTGCATAAAGGTAAAGGTTTTAAGCCATTAATTTCGTCCCATAGAGATTTACCTTTATGAAGTATTCGGCTATGGTCATTCGTATTGAGGACCTTTTCTTAAGCCTATACATGTGCGATGATGAGAAGTTTGAAACCTTCCTTCAAGATCTTTCCATATGTCACTTGTTTTAAGGTACATGATACTTTTTTGCTATGTGTCTTTCAAGAGATGAAATTATCCAACCGATAACCATGTTATTACACCTCTTCCATACTCTTTTGTTTGTACTTTAATTTGTATCACCATCTTCTGGCTTAGGAAGTAAACCATCCGCTTTTGGGTTTGATTATTGACATGATCATCTTGGAACTTTGCGGATCACTATGATATCTCATCAAAAACAACAGAAACAAGTCTTCTGCTTGTCAAATTTAAAGGGGCAAATAGTATATACTACCCGGATTTAGGGGTTGATTATTGACATGATCTATGTTACTTACCATATATTTGTTTGAATTATTTCTACAGGAACTTTTTGCATCCATAGGGGTCGCTTGAATTGAGAGTAAATATTTAAGGTAGAAAAAAAAGTCAAACTAATGTAACAAAGGTAATTAGATATGCAAATGAAGTTATTGAAATAATTGTGATAGAGGTAAAATAAGAGTAGTTTAAAAAGGATGAATAGAAAAAGAGTTGGATTTCACTCATTTGGACGTAAAGAATTCCTTCACTTCCCCCTAGGGTAAATTTATACCACAAAATAAGGGAACTTATTGCTATTTTCTCTATTTTTTTAAGGAAATTCCACATGGTAGCATCGAGTTTTGATGAAATGACAGTGGTAGCACTTTTTTAAGAAAATTCCACATGGTAGCATCCAGTTTATGGATAAACTAATGGCCGTAGCATTTTCCGTTAAGTTCTTATTAAATTCCGTTAAGTTCATCATTTCTCAAGTTTTTTTCCACATGGTAGCATCCAACTTTTGTGTAATTCCCCATTTTAACATTTAATTCACCAATTTAACGTTTAATTCACCATTTAATTTATTATTGACCATAAATATTGTAATAATGTTTTTTCATTCAAAAATAACATGATTTATTTAGCGACACTAAAATTAATCTTTTAAAAATTAAATGATACGTTCTATTGTAATTTTTGCGACATTAATATCGCTCCTTCAAAAACGACACAATCTATTGTCATTAAAATGTTCAAAAGTAAGTAGTCAATCACAAATAATTGATTTTCGAAGATGTATTTCTTCCCGACCAAAAGGTGCTTCCAAGCACTAATACATTTTTACATAAGTAGCACTATAAAGTTCCAAAAAGTGCGTTTCAAGCACTAGTACACGTGTTCAAAGTTCAAAATCAACTATTAACAAAATTAAAGTTGTGTTTCTAGCGCTTAGACATATTTACATAACTATATTACAGATGCTTTTGAAGATGACGGCGTAGAAGTCATCCTTTTACCCTTCTTTTGCTTAGCGTCAACCCACCCTTGCAAGTCTTTACATTGTGTCCAAACTCCTTGCATCTACTACACTTCACAGTCTTAGACCTTTTTCCCTTTCTTTCCTCGTCTGCATCCCTCTTTCTATTCTTTGCGGGTCTTCCAATTGCTCTCTTCATCACCGGTGGCTTAATTAGTGGGAAGTGCATTTCTGGCCAACGCTCGGGGTCGGGAATAGATCTAATAGTGCTTCCATATGCGTGCTTGTACATTTTGCAACTATACCGATCACTACAAAATGCACTCATCTTCACAATTCATAACCAAATCTAACAAAGTTACTTTATCTTTATCTTCTACATTCACGTCTACTTCAACACACAACCATTTAAAACACAAGATTAAATGTTTAGGCATTCTGCAATTTTTAAAAACAAAAAAAATGACATAATTAGGACATAACAGCATTAGGAGAGAACGACATTAGGACAGAATTAGGATAGAACAGCATTAAGACTTCAAAAATGCCATCATAAACCCTAAATAGAACAGCATTAGGACAGAATTAACACACCAATTTTCGAACAGCATATGTACAATTACAAAACCCCTAAATTTTCGAAGATAAACCCTAATTTTCGAACATAAACCCTAAATTTTGAAGAAAAATCCTAAAGTTTGAACATAAACCCTAATTTTCGAACATCAACCCTAAATTTTGAAGAAAAACCCTAATTTTCGAACATAAACCCTAAATTTCAAACATAAACCCTAAATTTTGAAGAAAAACCCTAAATTTTGAACATAAACCCTAAATTTTCGAAGATACACCCTAAATTTCGAATATACACCCTAAATTGTCGAAATTCCAGCCCTAAATGTTCGAACCAACTAGTAAATTCCAGCCCTAAATTGTCGAAATTCAAAGACAAAGTAAATCAAGACATACCTGAGGAAAGACTAAAGCTTCTGAAATCGCAGGAGAAGGAGAAGGGGCGAAAATTTGAAGGAGAAGGAGTGAAATCGCAGGAGGAGAGGAGTGAGTGAAAATGGCAGGAGAAGTAGAAGGGGCGAAATGTTTCAAAGCTTGAGGAAAGAATGGTGTTCTGTTCAAAAGAAAAGGTTGACTGAAAATATGTTTTGGCTTTTAACGGTTTATTAACGTTTTTTATGAATTAAAGCTACGGAAAAAATTAATCCTAAAGTTGAATGCTACCATGTGGAATTTTCTTAAAAAGTGCTACCACTGGCATTTCATCAAAACTCGACGCTACCATGTGGAATTTCCCATTTTTTTATTACCTTCTAATTCATTCTTCCACCTCTCTAACAATTAAATTACTTTAATCATCTACCTAACTAACCTTAAATTCCTAGTTTGACTTTTATCACCCCTTAAATATTTACTCTCAATCCAAGCGACCCCATAAAGAAACAACAGTCTTGAGGGAAAAACCAAGATATGGTTTCAACAGATACAACAAAGAAAAAAGGGGTTCCGACAATTTACAGTTAGTAGGAGTTTAGTCGGAAATTTCGACCAAGCTTTTGGTCGGTAAATTAGTCGGAATTTTTCGACTGTTTGAGGGTTGTCGATATTTTCAGTTGGAAAATTGCATTTTTTATAGTGTAAATTAAACAACAAAAAATTCAATGTTTTTTTTTAATATTATATTAACTAACAAATAACCATGTATATAATTCAATCAAGGTCAATTTCGATATTATGTATGCGAAAAATCAAAAGTGCTTATTTTTTTACTATTTATTGCAAATTAATATTACATTACAAAATTTTTGTTGGATTTTAATGCATCAATTATAAAACTATTGCTAATCAATCATACATATTACTTAATCAATTATATGTCAGTTATTCCAAAATTTAGATTGTATCAATTACAAAATTATAGCAAATCAATTATAGAATTTCCTTATTTAATGTACCAACACAAGTTGTATTTAAAGTGTTTAGTCAGCCACCTACTCAAATAAAATTAATCAAAACGTCAGAATAATTCTTATCGAAACATTTGTCATTTTACTTCAGCTTTATTAGAAGTATGATTAGAAGTATACTATGATAGAAACCCGTGCAATGCACGGATTTTTAAATATGTTTATATCTTAATTAATGAAATTTTAGACGAACGAAAATATTAAATGAAGGTGCGTAATAAAGCATTTATATACATATATTGTAATCCAACACTGAAGTTTGAGAAAAAAGAAATGATATGAGCAAATAATTAAGTTGGTCAAATGGTGTATTTATATTGTAGTAGTTGATGCCATTGTATTGAAAGACAATTTCTATTTTTGACAACTTATAAAATTAACTGAATTGGAACTCCTTCAATTAATATTCCTGTCATTAATATAAATCATAATTTTTATTTTCGTACAAAAATAAAATTATCTGAATTGAAATTCCTGCAATTATTAGTCCTGCCATTATTATGAATCTAACGTTTTATTTTTGTAAAAGAATAAAATTGACTGAATTAAAAATCCTGCAATTAATATTCCTGCCATTAATATTTATGTCATTAATATAAATCCAAATTTTTATTTTTGTAAACAATAAACTTAACTGAATTGAAATTCCTGCAATTATTCATGCCATTAATATGAATGCAACATTTTATTTCCGTAAATGATTAAAATTGACTTAATTGGAAATCATGCAATTAATATCTCTGCCATAAATATTCTGATAACGCTGACCAATGAAAAACTTACACATGACACTCTCTTATTCAATCTAATTTTCTTTACTATACAATAAAAAAATTACATAAGTTTGTGCAATTATTATTCTTGCTATTTTGAAAACTGTTTTATATTTGTAATAGAATTAAGTTGAAATTCTTGTCATTTATATTTATGTCATTTATTCATGCATTTATTATAATAATCAGCGGTTTTTATTGATGCCATTGTAGTAAAAGTCAATATTTATTTTTGTAAAGAATAAAATTGTTAGAATATAAATATATGCAAATATTATTCTTGCTATGCTATTTTGAAACCAATGTTTTATATTTGTAATAGAATTGAATTGATTTTCTTGCCATTTATATTTATGCCTTTTATTCCTATATTTATTAAAATAAAATTTGTATTGAAATTCATACAATGCTTGCCATTAATATGAAGCAAACCGTATTTCAAAATCCCTGGGCAATTATTCTTGCCATTTATATGAATCAAACTTTTTTTTTTGAAAAAGATCAAAATTCACTGAATTGTAAATCATTTAATTAATACTCCTGCCATAAATACTCTTATAATGCTGGTCAATAATATAAATACAAATGACACTCTCATATTCACTCTAATTTCTATACTATACATCAAAATTAATATAGTGTATGATTCTTATCGCGATATTTGTCATTTTACTTCAGCTTTATTAGAAAAATAATTATTGCAATTTATATTACATTATAAAATTTTTGGTCCATTTTAATGCATCAATTACAAAATTATTGCTAATCAATCATACAAATTCCTTAATTAAGATGTCAGTTATTCCAAAATTTTGATATATCAATTACAAAATAATAGCAAATCAATAATAGAAGTTCCTTACTTAATGTAAAAATATATGTTGTATTTAAGTGCTTCATTGAATCAGTTATTCAAAAAAAAAAAAGTGCTTCATTGAATCACAAAATTAGAAACTTAATCTTCCCTGCAGTTATGTGCTTTCTAATAAGGAATTCAACCTATTTAATTAATTAACACCTAAAAGCAAGCACCAACCATCTATACTCTTGTATGCATTTTCAACATTTTAACGTGATGCACATTGAGAAGAACTTCTTTGATAACATTTTCAACAAAATAATGTGTGTGCCGGGAAAAACTATGGATTAGCCGAGCTCGGGATTCGAACTGAATTGCATCCAGTTGGTTCTACCATCCCCGAGGCATCATACACACTAAACAAAGAACAAATCGTTGTCTTTCTAGAGTGGCTTAAATAGATTGTAAGTACACGTTTATCATCGTAATTTTGAATGTAAATAGTATTATGGATTAACAATGAATTATTGATTTTATGTGGAGTCTAGGGACGGGTTTCTTGACGGTGTGGATAATGCCGATATTCTAAAGGACCTCGCCGAGGGACCTTTGCAGAAGGCACGTTGCTATGATGTTTGTTACGTGAATGGTTATAGATTTCACACTATCTCCCATTCCATAAAAAAGAAATCTACTGAAAACAGCGGGGTGTGCGTGAAATCTGATGAGAACCGTCCGGATGAAACCGACTTTTATGGTAAGTTAGAGGACACGATTAACCTCGAGTATCGAGCACTTCCAATTAAAATGGTCACTCTGTTCAAATGTCAATAGTTTGATCAGACATTATTGATCGGAATCCAACGCCGCCAAAATTTGGTCAGTTTTTGACTTTAAGGTTTGACTTTTCCAACTACTTTCCTACCATTTTTTGGTCGGAAAGTGGTCGGAACCCAACGCCGCCAAATTTTGGTCAGCTTTGGACTAAATTATGGTTTGACTTTTCTGACTACTTTCCTACCATTCTTTGGTCGGAGGTTGGTCGGAAAATAAAAATAATATTTAATTGCTACAAATTCTGAAAAATCATTTAAATCCATTTTTTAGATATACCGACCAGTTAACTATTAAATATGTTGTCGGTATAAGGCGACTAACCCATAGTCGGCGATCGGTCGGTATTACTAATTCGTGTATATAAGCAGTTCAACTATAGAAATTATTTCCACTGCCAAGTTGTGCTTCTTTTACTTTCTCTGCATTCTTCCCTTACAATCACTCAAACACTCATCCAACACCCAAAGGTATTACTGCATTCTATCTTTCAATGTTTTAATTTGTACTTATTTCAATCCATTTTCTCAACTATTCTCCAATCAGCAAGTCTTCTGAGAGACCGTCTTTTTAAGAGACGTCTCTCAAGCCCAGTCAATTAGTTATTTTCCTTTATGGGTCATCCAATTAAAGTTGGTCTTTCAAAGAGACCGTCTCTCACAAGAATTTGTGTTATCCAATTGGGTTTACATTTGTTGATTTTTTTTTGAGATTTTAGAGCAATGCCAATGATAATGGTGGCCAAATTAAAACAACCATCAAATTTCATTTTAGTCCATTATATAGCCATAAAATAGTGTTTTATATAGGGTAATGATTACATAAAAATTAACAAATTTATTTTATCATTAATAATTTTAAATTTTCAAGATAATCTAATCTAAAATTGAAAAATAATTAATATTTTATATAATGATTTTTAACTTCCCAAGAAATAATAAATAATAAAATAATAAAGTATAATTAAATGTTTATGTTTCCAAAGCAAAAATAATATTAAATTAAATAAATTAAATACAAGATATCATTTTTCTTTAATTAAATAAATTAAATATAAGATTCTTTCTTATATACAATCCTTAAGGTTGTGTATATCATTTTCCATATATTAATTATAATGTCTCGTAAGTCACCTCCAAATAAGAACGCTATTGCTCTTATTCTAAAAAGTTTGTCTTTTGTTTGAAGTAAAAAAATTGGGATGTTATTTTTAATTATTTTTGTGAAAAAACCATGCTAATTTGGGTTGTTCTAATATTTATGCGAATCAAATAAATGATATATTAACTTGGATAGTTACGAGGCATGGCTGGTTATAGTTGGACATTGAATTAACATATTTGGTGATTGCTTATTGAATGTAAGGAGTTAGAACTAGAAGAAATATATTGTTGATATTTTCGATTCGTTTGTGATAATTTTTGAAATTAAAAATTAGAAAAATTAGTAGGAATAATAATACGACATTTTGTTTATTTCGCTACAATGGTATCAATATTAATCATGAATAGTACTAACTTAGGGCGGCTATGTTTCCCTATAATATCCCTTCATGTTAAAAATCAAAGTAGAGGAGATTATATGACAAAAAAATTGGTTAATTATTGTAGGTGTTATTCATGGCTAATCAAAAGTTAATAAAAGATCTTATTATTCACGGTTATTTTTTAAAAAAATTGTAATATTAATCACGTTAAATATGCTTTGAAATTGATGATTTATAGTTTCACAATTGAAATATAATTTCTTAAACAAAATTAAAGGTAACAAACAGTTACCTAAATTAACTAATTATATTTATAATATAAACTCATACAAATTACAGTGAATAAAAAAATATTTAGTAGAGTATAAATAATAGCAGGGAATAATGTTAGTTTACTCAAAGCAACCATTAATGGTGAAAATGCAAGAACCCAGTATGCAAGAAAGAAGAGAGAGAAAAGAATTCTTTTGATTCTTGCTATCATTAATTTGTACAGCTGTAATACCTACAAGTAGTGTCCTTATATAGTACACTTTATTCTTAACAGAAAAGAGGAGAATACAAATAAAATAAAGGACAAAAAATAAACAGCTATTACAAAAGTATTACTAGTAATTAAACAGTAGGTAGTATATATCAACATCCCCCCTCAAGCTTGGGGTGGGGAACACATGCCGAGCTTGGACAGTAGAGACTGAAACTGAGACGAAGGGAGAATCTTCGTAAAGACATCGGCGAGTTGACGGGAAGTAGGCAAGTAGGTGAGCTGAAGTAAGCCATCCATGACCTTCTCACGAGTAAAATGGCAGTCAATCTCGATATGTTTGGTGCGATCGTGGAGGACAGGATTATGTGCAATATTAAGAGCAGAGACATTGTCACAATGGAGAGTGACGGGTTTGAGATCACACAGACCAAGTTCTTCCAAAAGGCGGAAAATCCAAGTAACCTCAGAAGCGGCGGAGGCCATGGCGCGATATTCGGCTTCGGAAGATAAGTGGGAAACCGTAGATTGTTTCTTGGATTTCCAACAAATAGGAGACTTGCCAAATAAAAGGAGATAACTAGTGATGGAACGGCGAGTATCAAGACATGAACCCCAATCTGAATCCGAAAAGGCCTATAACGAAAGCTGATCAGAAGCCCGTAGTAATATACCTTGGCCAGCAGTGGTATGGACGTAATTGAGAGTGTGTAAGAGGGCCTGAAAGTGAGCATCAGTAGGTGCTTGCATGAACTGACTGAGGGACTGAACAGTGAAGGCGAGATCGGGACGAGTGTGGGTGAGAAAGTTAAGTTTGCCGATGATACTGCGGTAAAGTTGAGGGTCGGAGAAGGGCGGTGAGTTGGCTTTTTGTAGCTTGAGGTTAAGAGGAAGTGGGGTAACAACATGTTTGAAAGAGGATACACCACTATCATGAAGGAGGTCCTGGGTGAATTTATGTTGTGTCATGGCAATACCATCAGGGAGGTAACTGATTTCAAGACCCAAGAAATAATTCAAGCGACCCAAGTCTTTAATGGTGAAAACATCATGAAGATGACTCTTGAGGGCAGCAATAACAGATGGATCATCACCAGTTAGAATTATGTCGTCGACGTAAACAGCAGCAAAGGTGAGAGAAGAACTAGTACGCTGAATAAAAAGAGAGGAGTCATACTGAGATTGGGAAAAGCCTTGTTGCCGTAACTCAAGATTAAGCTTGGCGAACCACTGTCGGGAAGCCTGTTTAAGACCATATAGTGAGTTCCGTAAACGACAAACTGTATCAGGAGAAGGAGAGAGACCCGGAGGAGGGACCATGTAAACCTCTTCATGCAAGTCACCGTGAAGAAACGCGTTATTAATATCGAGCTGATAAAGAGGCCATGACTTAGAAGAAGCAAGGGCAAGTAAACAGCAGATGGTCGTCATTTTAACAATGGGAGAAAAAGTCTCCTGATAATCGATGCCATATTCCTGGGTGTAGCCTTTTGCAACTAACCGGGCTTTGTAGCGTTCGAGGGAGCCATCGGACTTCAATTTGACCTTAAAAACCCATTTACAGCCGATCGGTTTCTTACCTGCAGAGAGCGGGACAAAATCCCAGGTGTGATTACTCTCAAGAGCTTGTAACTCAATTTGTATGGCTTGAACCCACATAGGGTCCTTAATAGATGCATTGTACGTTTTGGGTTCTTTATGAGCAGATTGAGAAGCAAGAAGAGAAGTGTGAGAGAAAGGGAGCTGATCACGAGAGACAAAATTACACCAATGAGAGGTGGTGTTACAGATAAAATCTTGGAGATGGATTGGGGGTTTGTGAGACCGTTGGGATTTGCGGGTAGGAAGAGTAAATGAAGGAGGAGGAAAGTAAGTAGATAAATCTACTATTAAAGAAGGGTCAGAAGGTAAAGGGGTGGGGGCATGTGAGGTAGGTGTGGGAAAAGTAGATGTAGATGGATGAGAGGAAGTAGGTGATAAGGTGTCAGGAGGCAAAGAAATATTGGAAGAAGAGACATCACTTTCTTGGGAAGTGGTGCTATGTAGAGAAGGAGAGGAGGGCAATGACTCATGGGTAAGAGGAGATAAATTGGATTTTGTATAGGAAAGGACGTCAGGTAAAGGAGTGGTAGAAGGTAAGTATATTCTGGGAAAAGGAGATTGGGAAGAGGTAGATGTGTGAAATGGGAAATGGGACTCGTGAAAAACAATGTCACGGGAGACAGTGATTTTTTGAGTGGTGAGATTGTAGACACGATAGGCTTTTTGTGCAAACGGATAACCTAAAAAGACACAAGGGTCGGCACGAGATTGAAATTTCTTGCGACCCTGTTTGAGAGTGGAAATATAGCATAGGCAACCAAAGGTGCGGAGATGAGTAAGAGAAGGAGAATGGCCATATAGTTTTTCGTAGGGGGAAATGAAACCGAGAGAGGAAAGTGGCATGCGATTGATGAGATAACATGCACAAAGGATGCATTCACCCCAAAATCGAATGGGGACATTGGATTGAAAATACAGGGAACGTGCCACGTCTAAGAGGTGTTGATGCTTGCGCTCGACAACACCGTTTTGTTGTGGTGTGTCGGCACATGTACGTTGATGAATAATTCCTTTGGACTTGTATAGATGAAAGAGAGGACCCTCACAAAGTTCCTCAGCATTATCGGAACGGATAGCTTGAACATTGCAACCAAATTGAGTAGACACATACTCAAGAAAATGTGTAATATGAAGAATGGAATCAGATTTGTATTTCATCAAAAAAAATCCATGTACATCTAGTATAGTCATCCACAATTGTAAGGAAATAAGAACAAGAATCATAAGTAGGGTGTGTATAGGGACCCCACACATCAAGATGCAACAATTGAAATGGACCAACAGTTTTAATAGAGCTAGAAGAAAAAGATAGTCTGTTGTTTAGCCATAGGACAAACAGTACAAATGATATCTTGCTTAAAATGCTTTACATCAATATGTGGACAAAGCAATTGTAAAGTATGATGGGAAGTATGACCCAGGCGTAAATGCCAAAGCATGGAGGATGTCAACTTGTTATTTGCATGAGATACTAAAGAAGTATGAGGCGGCGGAGGGGCGTCAACAACAGAATGTTGAGTAGTATAGTAAAGGCCATGAAAAAGACTACCAAGCACCAGAGGTTTTGTCATCAAATGGTCCTGAAGAAGACATTGAGAGTAAGTAAAACGTAATGTAACATTGCTATCAACACAAAGACGCTGCACAGAAATAAGATTAAAATGAAATTGAGGAACATAAAGAACATTTTTGAGGATAAGATGATCAAATAAACGAACATCACCAATCATGGTCACATGTACACGCCGACCATCAGGGACAGTAATATGATGTGGTTTACCGGGAAGGGGTTGCAGGGAAGTAAAAGAAGACATGGAGTGACACATGTGATCGGTGGCTCCGCTATCTATAATCCAAGTAGAAGGATCAAGAGTAGATAGTAAGCAAGCAATACCTGCAATATGTGGATTATTGAGAAGGGGAGCAGAGTCAGGAGTAGAGGTATCATGATCAGCAGATTTGTGTTTGCCTAATAAGGAAAGGAGGTTGGTGAATTGTAGAGGAGTAAGACCAGTATGTTCCAGATGAGGAATATCGGCGGAGGAAGTGGTTTGTACAATAGCAGCGAGGCGTTTGCCCGGTTTAGGATTGTTAGGGTAGCCATGAAGTTTGAAGCAACGCTCAATAGAATGACCCCTTAATTTGCAATGTTCACAAAAATACCTAGAAATACGCTTATTACCAGAAAGAGTAGGCTTAGAACCAGAAGCAATGGACATGTTGGAAGTAAACTTACGATCAGAAGCAAAAGCAAGTGAATCAGGCAATGTAGTGGAAAGCTGAGTGAGTTCTTTGTGACGTTGTTCTTGGAGAAGAAGACGGTACGCTTGTGAAATAGAAGGAGGCTGATCAAGCATGAGGATATTGGTGCGGACCTGTTGAAAACCATCAGTAACCTTCATGAGAAAGTGCATCATTCGTTGCTCCTGTTGGATAGTCAAGAATTTTTTAGTAAGGCCACAAGAACATCCATTACAGTGACATGAAGGTAAAGGACTGAGGTTGTCTATTTCGTCCCAGACAGCCTTCATTTTGGTGAAGTAGTCGACAATATGTTGATTAGGAAGTTGATGCATATTCATAAGTTCCTCTTGAAGAGAATAAAGCTGAGCAAGTGAAGCTTGACCAAAACGCTCTTCGAGGTCAAACCAAATTTCTCGAGCAGTACCACAATACATTATGCTTTTCGCAATGAGACGATCCATGGAGGCAATGAGCCAACCTATAACCATGTTGTTGCAACGAATCCAGGCCTTATGATCAGGAGAAGAAGAAGACGGTTCAGGCAACGTACCATCAACGAAGGACATCTTGTTCTTGGCGGTGAGACTAATAAGCATGGATCGCTTCCAATCAGAATATCCAGTACCGTCGAAAGGAGTGGAAACAAGCTTGGATCCAGCATGATCAGATGGATGTAAATAATATATGCTGGACGGATTTTGCGTTGAATCAAGAGAATTTTCATGCGCCATGAAGATGAACGAGAAATTAGGGTTCCAAGAATCAACAAGAAAATTAGGATAGTGCGGAAGCAAATGAGAGAAAATAATAGCAAGATTATCTGAAGTAAGAGAAGAAGAAGGATCGAAAAAATTAGGCTGATACCATGTTAGTTTACTCAACTAAGCAACCATTAATGGTGAAAATGCAAGAACCCAGCATGCAAGAAAGAAGAGAGAGAAAAGAATTCTTTTGATTCTTGCTATCATTAATTTGTACAGCTGTAATACCTACAAGTAGTGTCCTGATATAGTACACTTTATTCTTAACAGAAAAGAGGAGAATACAAATACAATAAAGGACAAAAAATAAAGAGCTATTACAAAAGTATTACTAGTAATTAAACAGTAGGTAGTATATATCAACAAATAAGAAACTAAGTTTCATTATTACTGTAAATGTTATCAAATTTATTAGATTCTTTTGTGAATTACAGCCTCAGAGTTTGGTCGTTTTGTGAATTACAGCCGCAAAGTTTTTTTTTTTTATGAATTACAGTCACCAACTTTTGAAAATGACCACCATTACGGCCAAGTGACCGGTTCTCACTGTTGACCAGCAAAATGACCTTTGACTTTCTTTTTTCCTGATTTTACTTTTTTTTTTTAGTTTTCTTTTTTCTTTTTCCTTTTTTTAATTTAATTCCTTCATCCTCTTCACATCTTCATCATCTTCCTCCTTCTTCTCCATCATCTTCATCCTCTTCATCCTCCATTAATTTTCAAAGTCACCATTAATCTTCAAAGACCCAATTTATATCCAAATTGCGAGATTTAAGGGTAAGTCCTTCAATCACAAGTTCACAATCTTCAAAATTTGGGTAATTTTATGAATTTATAAGCCCACCAACATGAAGTTAAACAATTTATGAATTTATAAGAAAATGTCATTTTAGAGTATTAATAACTTTGGTTGTTTCTTTCTATGGATGTGTTATCAGCGATTTTACATCAAAATCTGCTATCAATAATGGCCGAGACAAATACTAGTGAAGTTAGTGTACTTCTATATGGATCTATCACGGAGGACCCTACGGGAGGGTGGAAAAGCGTAAATTTCAAAAAACTGAAGATTATGATCATAATAATAGTTCTTTGTGTATTTTTTCTTCTTTTATTACCAATAGTTTTTTTTATTCTGTATACAAAATTTAGAGGGCCTATGGCTAATACGGAGGCAAACATTGAGTTAAATGTATTAACTGACCCCTCAATTTCTATTGACTCCCTTCCCACTATTTTGTTTTCTGATAACGGTGATAGTGGTTTTGGTGATCAGTGTCACATTTGTTTAGAATTTTATTATGTAGGTGAGGAACTATGTGTTCTTCCTGATTGTAGGCATCTTTATCACCATTCTTGTTTGCAACATACATTTTTTACTTTTGGTGCACGTTGCCCTATTTGTTTTACCGATGTAGTTGACCCAATTTAATATTTGAGTGAAATAGAATTATACTTGTAAATGTGAATAATCAAATACATATTCGTTTGAAATTTAATATTTAAGTATGTTATCTTATTCATAAACTTATAGCTCTTCGGCTTGTGATATTTTAATGTAATATATCTATCTGATTATCCAATTTAATGCCAATGTGCTAACCATATTCAGTTCGATAGGCTAGTTTTTGAAAACTTCACGTAACTTCTTATATTTCTTATTTTCAGATAGCCTATAAAATTTACTAAAAGTCTTCAAAAGATCTTTGCAAGAAATTTAAAGTACGTAAACTAAGGTTAATTATTAAGAAAGATAACAAATTAATCTTCGTTTATTGAGACTATAACATGTAATATCGATTATTATCTTTGTAATTTCAGTTATCTATCACAAAAATTATAATTCAAGACTAATTTATGTGAGTAGTTTTAAGTTCATAATTTTGTATCATATTTAGACTAGAAACCATTGCCCATTTCAAGAAGTGATGTTGTGCTTTCAGATGTAACTTTTCATCCCCATTCCACTTGATTTGCAATTTATGCTCAATTACTAAATAGCATTTTGGCTAATATGTAATGGCATACTTGTCCTAATATAAAAAAGATGTTTTAGAATGAGAAATAAGTTTATCAATCTCGTGTGGTTATAAGAAAGATAATTGTAGTGATGCATTAAAATACCATAATTTCTTTATCACGGAAAAAAATTGGGGATTTTTGTTTTTGTTTGATTTCTTTAAACCTAATCTCAAAAGTTGAAGGTTTGAGTATACACAAATTCTTGTGAGAAATGGTTTATTATATAGACGGGTGTAATGATCCAACTCATTTTCACACTTTTCAAAAATAACAACTGAAATTTCCATTGGGTTGGGCTGCTGAGAGTGTCGTCTATGCCATAGACGGTCTCTTAGGAGACCTTCTACTGAGTATAATATGTTTAAACCAATAAGATTGAAAAATAAAGAGTAATTTTTTTGAAAAGTTACTAAATGTGATTTTGATATTATAAAAATGATTGGTACTGAACTACTACCTTCGTTCCATTTTACTTGCCACACTTAACATTTTTGGAAGTTTTATATTACTTGCAACATTACTATTTTTGGCAAAAATAATCTACTTATTTTATCCTCACTTTATTCATACCCCACTATCACCATTAATCATACATCATCCCATTAATTATTTAATATACCCACAAGTCACAACCACTATCTACTTATAATATTTATTTAATATCCCTACTTTTTTTATGCTGATTTGAAGACCCTTAAAAAACGTGCTAAACACAATGATGCAAGTAAAACGGAACGGAGGAAGTATAATTTATAGTACCCCATTAAGAAAGGAGATTGGGTTATCTATATAGGTAAAGAGAAAATGTAGTATGGACACCATTTTTTAATGTTGACAACAATTTTTGATGATGTAGCCATGAAAATTAGGGATGATGTAGCCATGAAAATTAACGGGAGCCAAAAAGATTGATGGTTGGTTTGGAAGGGAGATTACACTACCACCATCGATGGATAAAAGAAGGGTATGAACATTTATTTTGGAGTGTTTTAGAGGAAATGTTATGTAAAGAGTGCTAAAATCACTATCAGCCATTATGAGAAGCGTGTGGAAAAAAAAAATATCAAAGCTGTTGATACGATGTAAAGAGGTATATAAAAAAATTTCTAATTCCACTAATACTTTTCACTTATATAAACAATGCAATAAAACTTGATAAACTTGTAACAAATTTTGACTAGGAGCGATAAGTTTCGATAAAACTCAAAATATATTCCTCTAACTAAGACCTAAAAAAGTAATAAAGAAAAATAAAAATTTTATGGTCTAAAAGAGCTACATCTTTATTTTTTCCTCAAGCGCAATAAAGTTTTAGTAAAATTGCAACTAAGTAGAAATAAACAACGCAAATCCATTAATTTGCCTTATATAATAAAAGAAAAAATATTGTATTTATTATATTTAGTTAGTTTAATTACCTCAATCTAACTTCTATAATTCACGTCCATCAAAAAAAAAACTTCTATAATTCACCATAATTTTGAAGTTTCATCCTTGATGTACTCCACTGCGGACCATATATTTGCAATCGGATTGTATATGCTTTCAAAACTTGTTGCTCCTGAATATTTTAAATTTGGATAATCATTGGTTCGTATAACTAAATGCAAAACAAATAAACAATACTAAAATTAAGACTCCTATTTTATCATTTGACTTGTATACAGGGGCGGATACAAGTAGAGATGGGCAGTCCAAGACTAGTGCTGTAAATTCGGTTACTCGGTCAGGTTTTGTGTCGAATTTCACCGGGTTCGGATATTCTCGGGTCAATTCGGTTACGGGTCCAATCGGATACGGGTCTGTATCGTGTTAATACCACACAGTTTCGGTTTCGGGTCATATCGATTTTAGTTTGGATTTGTATCGGGTTCGGTTAATACAATTCGGATCCAAATCGGTTATGCAACAGGTCGAATCGTGTTCGATTAGACTATGGGTCAGGTCATTTTGGTTTGAGGTTAACGTTAATTCGAATTATTTTGGTTCGGGTTGACTTCAGATCGATTATATCATTTTTGAGTTGTGCATTTAGTTATTCTTAGGATTCGGGTCGATTAAAATCCAATTCAATTGAGCTTTATGTCGAATGAAATTTATAGTTATTATACAATATATGAATTTATGTTGAAATCGTTTGTGATTGGAGAATGGAGAGTTGTAGTCGGTTAATTAAGTTGTCGATTAATAGACAAATTTGGTTTAACCTAAGATAAAGTCGATAAGATTTGATTGTGCGCCTGCATTTATTGTTTAATTTTAGATAAACTAAACTTGATTCAATTCAATCAAACTTATTATTAACTGAATTAAATTTAATACGGTTAAATTAAATTATATCGCTTAATCACATTGTCGGGTTAATCTCGAGTGTTAATTATGGGTCATTTTGGGTGGGATTATGTCGAGTACCTATCTGGTTAAAGACGGATTTGAGTAACAGGTGGGGTGCAAATCGAGTTCGATTAACCACATTGTCGGGTCAATTTCGGGTATCGGTTGTTCACGAGTCGGGTACCGGTCGATTATTGGTCTAAAATAATCGGGTAAATGTCAGGTTACGGGTCAACATCAGGTCGAGTTTCGATCGGTTACAGGTTACTACACCTTGGGGCAACCATTGGGTTGGATACAGGTCGAAATCGAGCAGTTTTAAAGGTCGGGGAAATTTTTTAAGGGTAAGGGTCTAATATTTTTGGACCCTAAAGGTCCGGGTCCGGGTCTTAAAATAATATAAGGGTCCGGGTCCGGGTAGACCCTAACTTGACCCTTAGACCCTTTTTATTTTTTTAGTTTTATTATTTTTTGTATTAAATAGCATATTTAAGGTTTTATTATTACAGTACTATCATATTTCATTATGCGCCTTAGTCTTTTTTTTTTTTTTTTGAAAATTAGGAAACTATATAAATGGTGAAGAAACAAAACACTAAAGCTTGGGAGCCAACAAACCGCCGACATAAAAAATTTCGAGAGGGGAAAAAGTCATTGGAAAAGAGGGACCAAGAGTCAGGCAACCCAAAACAGCATAGGGGTGGACTATACAACACCAAAAGAAAAACAAACTTTAAAAACACCTTACACACCAGAAACATCAAAGATTCTACACCTTACACACCACCTACAAGTACAAAAACACCATATTTTGAAAACAATCCACCAATTTACACCAATAGAAATTTATCATAGATCTACACCAGAAAACTACTAAATGGTATTATAAATTACATCATGTGGGGAAAAAGTGATGTAACCCAGCAGTTTCTTTGCCCAAATACCAATCCTGATTTTTAGAGAGTGGATAAAAGTTTCAAGATCTGGAGTTTTAGATTCAAATTTTACCCTGTTTCTTTCGAGCCATAACGACCAAATTACACAGCAAAACCATAGTCTCCAAAACTTATTTCTTCTACAATCAACAAACAACGTATTCCACTGTAGTATGAAGCTCTCACAGTTATGCGCCTTAGTCTTACTCCCATCTCTTTGCTTTAAAATTTTTCCCCAATTTCGAAAATTCTTGGGTTTCGTTAATTTTTCCTCCCTTAAATTTCATCAATCTTAGGTATTTAGATTCTTCTCTAATTTGTTTTTTAGTTTGGATTTGAAATTATTATTGATTTAGAAAGTATCAAGTAATGATCTATGGTTTTTACGAACTTAGTCTCTAAGAGTCTAATAAGGGCTCAAATTAGGGTCCATATTAGGGTCTATTTCTTAGACCCTTTAATCTCACTCAAGAAAATAAACTTTTTAGGGTATGGTTTTAGACCCTAAGGGTCCGGGTCCAGACCCTTAAGGTCCGGGTCAAGACCCTTAGGCAAAATTGTTAAAATCGTGATTCTACTTAGAATCGTTAGAGGTAGATACGAATCGATAGAATTGAATCGTAGAATCGTACGATTCTACAAATAAACTTAAAAATATTAAAAATATCTAGTTTCTTATCATTATTATCCAATTCAAAAGTTTAAATCAATAAATTGAAGTTCTTTGACTTTATGTTTAAGAACATAACGAAAATTTCTCAATAATTAGTTCAAATCTTCATACCGATTAAGAAATTTGTTTTTTAAAAATTTTCATGATGGAAATTTTGAAATTTATGTGTATATGCGAAAGAGATTAGTAAAATATGGTACATAAGAAAAATTAAAAATAATTCATACTATATTAGTAGAATCGGATCGTTAAATCGTAGAATCGTAGAATCGTGTTATGATTCTACCTTTAAAAATTTTCTTCCAACTAGAATCGTAAGATTCTACATGCGATTCAAATCGCTCGCTTGTTTTTGGATCGTAAAATCGTAGAATCATAGATTAGAATCACGATTTTAACAACCATGCCCTTAGGGTCCTGGTCCAGACCCTTAGAGTCTGGGTCGGGTCTAATTCTTTAGACTCTTAATATCAGGGTCCGGGTCCGGGTATGGTCCAGACCCGACCTATACCTTTAAATGCCCATCCCTAGATACAAGGCCCAGTAATGCTGTCAACTGACATCACATAATTTATACTAATAACTAGTAGTGTAGAGCAAAAGAAGAGATTAGATGAATTGGTTAAGAGTTGATTGTAATAACCTTAACACCCATGTTCAAATCCTACATGCGACATTCCTTTTTTGTTTGGAAAAGTTAACCTTAACACCCATGAAGATGTTAGATGCTACTTGCCTACAACCTATTCTCCCAATTTTTTATTTTTGTTCAAATCTAAAATAGAAAGGAATATGTGGACAATTATCATGAATGAAAAATTGTTGAACGTAATTTTATTTTTAGAGAAATTCTACATGGTAAGGGAAACGCTTGTAATAACTAATCTTATTTTCTTTTCTATATAGTAAGCACCAACTGTTTCAAAACTAGCTGCCGTAACTATATTGCACAAAAAACGCTTAAAAACCATTAAGTATGAAAATTACAATTTTACCCTTGTTTAATTCTTATAAAAGTGATCTTTCATCTTTCTCATTACTTATAACAAATGAGTTTTGTGATAAACGTATTAGTAATACCCAAGATGATTTATATTTTAACCAAGGTCAACTGTTTGTTACTAATGCTTCCAGTTTGTATTGATTCTTGTTTCTATGCTACATCAAGAGTTGTACAGCTCATTTACTTTTCTAGTAATATAGCTAGTCTACTTTAGAATATACTCCATAAGATAGGACTTCTTTTTGTACTATCAAGAACAATTTTAGCAATTAATAAAGTGCCTACTATTTTCTTGCTTATCCCTTACCTCTAAATGGCTTTGTTCATCATTTAATGGTTTCTAATTTTCTATCATACTGCAAATCTTCATTTGTTATCATTTGGAGAAAAGAATAATGTTACTGTTTTTTTTTGAGGTTAAAAGAATAATGTTACTATGAAGGTGTTTGTTGCACAAACTTTAAATTTACGTTGTTTTGATTGGATTAGTGAATGTTATATTCCCTTTTTTTGTTCTTAAGGTTTTGGTTTTTTATTATGTGGTAGATAGATTTCCGTATAAATTTAATCTAAATATTAAACTCAATCATTAAATCTTTGTAACTGTTATAATAATACAATTATCAAAGTGAAAAAATAATTTGTTATACAATTATATTACAACTTATATGTGAAGACAAAAAAAATACCATAGATCAATAGAAATTTATCAAATTGATTATTGTTAAGCTATATATAGCTGAAATCATAAAATTCATACCAAGAAATATCTTGTCAATAGTTTTTATTAAATTTTAATTACTGCAATTTTAACATGCAATAAATATAAAAATATTCTTTTGATTATTAAAAAATTATTTTTTTATGATTTCATCATTGAAAGATTATAGATTTTCTATCAATATTATATTTTAATTTAATTTGAAGATTTTTATCGTCATGTATGATTAATTGTTAAAAAATGAATCATAAAATATATAACTGAGTATAACATACAATTATAATATAATTTTTGAGCTTAAGACTTGAGATTGGTTATATGAAAATATAAAATTAATACATTATTCCGTCTTTTTTTGATTGGATCACTTTTGATAACAGTTTAATAAAACTAAGTTTCAATTTTTTTTATGATTTGGGATAAAAAAAATTACAGGTTTACATAAGGAAATATAGTGTATCAATATCACATATATTTATAACCAAAAAAATTTTATGTTTTTTTAATGTGTTAATTGTATTCTTAAATATGAAGTCAAGTATCAAAAATCTACAAGTAAATGATTTAAAATAGGCTGAAAATTTTTTATATGCGACACATGTCTCAAGTCGTTTTTTTATTAGCATATATTTTATTGATTGATTATTGATGATTTTTGTCTTTTTTTTGGTAGGATCACTTCAATTTTGATAACGGTGTAATGAATTAAGTTTTAATTTTCTTTATGATTTGGGATAAAAAAAATTATAGGTTTACATAAGCAAATATAGCGTATCATATAGATCACATATTTATAGTCAATCAAAAAATATCATACTTCGTATTAACTGTTTCCTTAAATACAGGGGCGGATCTACAGGGGTATCCGGGTAGGCACCGGACAGCACATAAATTTTTGTAAAAAACAACTGTATAATAAGAGTATAAGGTAGCCCAGTTGGTAAAGAGTTTAAACTAATAAGCTGAACATCACAGGTTCAAACCCATCTTACCTCATTTTACATTTTCAATTTATTTTTGAAAACTGAAAGAGCTCTTGATTCCTCCTATCCTTTCATCATTTCTCTCACTCGTCTGTTTATGAAAAAAAAGTAACTGCAAGTCCTACGTCGCCGCTACCTTTTGCTCTCTCTCGTTCTCTCCTACGCCAACCACCAGTCGCCTGTGTACGTTGGCTGTGTAATTGAATAGTGTACTATTATCATACTGTACAAGGTATGAAAGTTTGAAGTTATGGTTCAAATTAGGTTCTTATAGGTTTAATTTGTAAATACAATTATTCATTATTGTTTTCTTTTTTTTAATTACTTGCCTTTTTGTTTTCTATTCATCCTTATTTTCTATTTACTGTTTTCTTAAGTTGTTGTTTTCTTAAATTACTTGTTTCCTTTAGATGTTTTTAGTTAGTAATTTCGATTAATTAAATTAGGCTTACTTAGTTACTTATTTTTTAAGTGGATTGATGATTGATATTTATTTTTTACAATTTAAAATAGATAAATTTTTCAAAAAATAACCTCTGGAGCTCGGTGTTCAATGTAATTTTCAAACGCAATGTAATATGAAAGCTCGTCGTGGACAGCCCTTGTTTATTTTTCTGGTTCCGCCCCTGCTTAAATATGAAGTCAAATATAAAAAAGATTTATGTCAATGATAGAAAATAGACGGGAATATTTTCAATGAGAGTGTGACACAGATCTCAATTCGTTTCTTATGATCATATTTTATTGATATTGATTAATTGATATTAATTTGCTGTCAAAATGAGTTTAATGCGTGGGATAAAATTTCTGCATGTGACTGAAAACTGAACGAAAAATTATATTGGTTGGGTGGGACAATTGAGACGAACATACAGCAAAGTAAATAAAGTCACCATCTTAAAATTCTGTAGCATTCTAAAAAATAGAACTCTAATTAATGTACCTACCTCATTAATCTCCACTACCTCATTGGCTCATTCTAAATAAACTCATATTTACTCCTTGATATTGACTACTACTTGTTTCATCTAATCTTCAACTCCATCTCAACATAATATTAATTCATTTTACGATAGATTTAGAAAATGAGCCTGGGCAATCCAAACAAGGAGGAGAAGAAGTAGTCCACTCATAAACCCAAAGAAGGTTCACTACTAAAACCAATTGGTAATAGTAGGAGTTACTCCTTGAGTATATATAAAGTGATGCATACTCTTCTCTTTATCCGATGTGAGACAACTCACATGTGGGTAACACATGGGCACTTCAACATTTTATTTTGCCTCCATTTAGTTCAGCTATGTTTATATATGAATGTAACACCTCCAAGTTATAAGTAAATTAATATGGTAAAAAACAAAAACTGATGTTCTAACAATTACTTTCTCCGTTCTAAAATACTTGTTATATTTAACTTAGTGATATTATTAATTTTTGAGACTCATTTTATATATTGCGGCTAACGTGCAAGAATAAACATAGTCAAATGTGATCTTGTTCGATTCGTATCAATGCATGAATTTTGATTCATAAATCGTATCACTACAACAAATTAATTTTTTTACGACATTGGATTTAAATTCAATAATTGGTTTTAATTTTAAGTTCCACCATAAAAGTGATTTAGCGACACTTTATTTGGTCTTTAGTAGCATTTGTAATTGTTACTATAGTGTACTATAGTGACATTTTTGAGAAATGTTACTAGATTCTATGTTGCAAAAAGCTTTTGTGTGATTTTTTATTATGCTGCTAAAGGGTCTAATAAATGTCACTAAATCCTTTATATATACTATTAGAAATTTGGAGTAGCGATATTTAAATTAAATGTCGCTAAATATATCGCACTAAAAGAAAATTATGTTATAGTTTATGTATATGTATACTATAATTTGTCTTTACTAGGGGAGTATTTCAGTGCGCTTTTTACCCTCTCCTTAGAGGATATACGGGTATAGTACTACATTCTTCCCTCCTTAGATCCCGACTTGTCAAGTTTATTGGGTTGATAGCTCTTAATATGACTATATATGAATATTCTACATTTAAATTTTATGCGAAATGTATAAATGAGCAAATTGTATTTTAGGTGCTAAGATTATGTGTATATGATTTATTACAGATTATAACAAAAATTTTCGTAAATTGTATGTGGTAATTTTGAGTTTTCAGCTTTTCCACGTGGTACACAAATATTTTTAAAATCTGCATGATAATCTCGAACTTTCACGTTTTCCATGTGGTAGATTATAAAATGTTACACTAAATATCAAAATAAGTGATAATTTCAAACAGATGTTTTAAAAATAGTGCCCCATAAGTGTTTATTGAGACATTTATTTTTATGCTAAAAAAGTCGTTATGATAGAGTAATAACTAGCTTGAATCCCGTGCCAAGCACGAAAAATTTTAAAAACTCAAATAATTTCTTAAACATAAACAAATTTAGTTTAAATTATCATGATATTAATTTGTTATTTGTTAATTATAATAAGCATAGAGAAAATAATATTTGACGTGTAAGAGAAATTAAACGTATCAATTTATATTTTATTATGCACGTAATTAATATCAAGTATTATAGTGATTACAATTTAATCTTTTGAATATATACTTCAATGTGTATTTTTCTATTTATAATATAATATACAAATATCTTAAGTTTTAAAGTCATGAGTGTTTTTGTGTATTTTTGATGACTTTAGAAAAGAGATTTCATAAATGATATTTTAAATAGATTTAGTAGCGTAGGAAAATTTTGTTAATTGAGTAATTAAATGAAGCTTATGTATGACGATTGAGAATTCTTACACCTTTTGAAAATATAATTATTTAATATGACATTATATATAGCGTGACAATATCCAACATTTCCTTTTTATGATAAAACATATAATTTTTTTATTTGAATCACGTATCATACAATATAATAAATGAGTTGAAAAATGACAAATAACATACTCTTAAAAATTTTCCAAATGAATATATTTAATATGTTAGAATTAATTACTTGACACTTTATTCTAGATTAACATGATAGTTTTCCTTACCTTATTTGATGATATTTTTCAAAATATGCAAATCATGCTTTGATATTCTTCTATAATTTCTTAACTTTATTAGTTGATATTTTTCATTTTATATTCTTATATTGTTTTTTATAAATTTCTTTAAATTATTTAATTAATTGATATTCTTGTATGTTATTTGCTAAATATGAAATTTATTCTATTAATTGAACTTAATGATGCAACTGACTACTATAGCCTGATTAATTAGGCAGGAAAATTTTCAACCATAACTTGACACGCGTCAATAAAACATTTTTTTTATTCTACTTCAGTATATTACTTTAGTACATATACTATATAAGAAGTTTAGATACTTGTTTGACACAACAATAATTCAAACCTTTATAACACAATATAATTTAGTGTCAAATTAAAGAATCTAATAAATATTTAATTAATGTTAATTTTTTTATTTAAACTTAAATTAATGGTTGAATAATGTATTAATGAGTTGGAAAATAAATAATTCAAATATTGAAAGTTTAAAATTGAGACCTAAAATTAAGATATTTTCCTTTGATTCTCATTCTTTAAAAGTAATTAAGATGCTTATCGAGACCTAAAAATAAGATATTAAGATAGATTGATATTCTCTTACTTGAATTATATATTTTAGCAAACCTTGATATTTGTAACTAAAATTTAATGGGTCAAATTTTACTTACCCAAATTTATATTGCCAAAAATAAAAAAATTTAATTACATATAAACTATATTCGTTACTTACCCAACTTTTTATTGTCATAAATAAAGAACTTTAATTACATATAAACTATATAAAATTGAATATATTTTGGAGGGAAATGAATTAATATGAAGGCGACACGTGTTCTTCTAAATAATAGTTTTAGTATATAGTATAGATAATAACGTTTAAAAAATTAACCTTTAAAATGTTAAAAGTTTATATAGAGTAACGAAGTAGATAAAAATAACATTTATCTATCAAGTTTGCAAAATTAGTTTAATGCGATGTGATGTCTGCATGTGAAAACTTATTGAAAAATTGGTCAAGTGGGTGGGACAAATGCGATGAACAGCTAAGTGAAGAAAAAATATGGTAGCATACTAAATAAAGAACTCTAATTAATATACCTACCCACTACCTTATTCTAAATACTACCAACTACCTCACTAAGTTATAAGTAAATTAATATGGTAAAAAAATACCCGAAAAAGTATTAGTTTTTAAGAATATGATAATAAATGAAGAGAGAGAATAGATTGTGTGGATGAAATTAAAAGAGAGTTAAAATGTATAGAAATAATGCGAATTAAGTAGAACCGATGAAAATGAAAAATACTGTAAATTTAATGGGAATTAGGGAGTAATTTTCTAACAATTACATTCTCCTTTCTAAAATAGTTGTTATATTAAACTTAGTGATATAGTCTAGTGTAAGAATACTTTTAATTTTTTAAACTTATTTTATATGTTGCGGCTAATATGTAAAAATAAATATAGTCTAGTGTGATGTTGTTTGAATTATCTAATCACGTAATTTGATAACATCAAATTTTTATACTCCTTATTCACTATTATTGTCTCATTTTGTTTTGGCAAATCTGCCAATACACTATATCAATCTTAAATATCACAAATCGTGTTTGAGTAAAAATTATAAAAAAATTAATAAAATTACATTAAGACGAATCAAACAAGATCTCAGTTGAATATGATTTAATTTGTGGATTAAGTCTATTATAGTGATTGTGAATAGTATTCAAAAACATAACAAAATGATAATAGTGAATAGAAGGGAGCAATACTTAATTAAGCATAGTTTAAATTATAAATGAACAAATTTACACATCATACATTCTACTAAAACATCATACATTCTACTAAAACAATAAAAGAATATGACACATGTCACTTTTATACATCATGTTTTCCCTCCTAAATTTTAAGTAATGAAATATGAAAACTTTGTGTTTTAATTAAACTTATTTCTTATTGGATAATAATAGTAAGAAGAAAGTCTTTTTCAAAACCTATAATTTTTTAAGTACACTTTCTTAAGGAAATAAATATTTTGGGTAACTTTGATTTTAGTAAATTAAATGACTAAACTATTATTTATACCTTATCTACGATACAAAAATAATTAGAATATAAAATATAAAATGATTGTGAACTATAAATAACATTATAATTAAAAATTCTTAAATTATGTAACGTCAAAAAATTTGTCAGCTTAATTATTCACCTAACTTCAATATTTACAGAATAATACTCCCTTCGTTTCCTAATGTTCTTCCCATTTGGAATATTCTATTTTGGAGAGAGAAATTTGATTAAGATTTTTAAGACATTTATCGATGATAAAATATAGAGCTGTTCAAAAGTGGCCCGACCCGAAAACCCAAACCGAAACCGAAAGTAAGCTGATCCGAAAATATCTTCCTTTTTTAGGTTTATCGAACCGACAATACCCAAACCGATGTTGTACCCGAACCGGTTGACAACCGAAAATGGGAAAGCCAAACCCAAACTGTAACTGAATTTTGTTACCGACGCATAACCGTTAACCGAGATATTTAGATATTTTAATAAATTAAATTTTGTAAATACATGATTTCATATATTTAGAGTTAATAATCAATAGTCAATGTTTAGTTAACTACTTTTAATCGTATTAGATGAAAATTGATAGAATTTTATATTTTTTATTTTCGGTCAAACAAGTAAAAGTAACAAAGTAATTATGATCACTAATTGATTTGCATTTTAACTATTTTGCTTTAAGTAAAGGGATTCTTATCATCAATTAAAAATTCACTAACAACTTATTTTGATATTGATTCGATCGATAGTAATTAGTAATACGTAGCCAAACTATCTGTTTTCTAAAAAAAAAACCCCATCTATGCCCGAAAAAACTGAGCCAATTATTAACGGATGACAACCCGACACCGATTAACACTCGACCCGAACTTCAACCGATACCAAACAGAAGCTAACCCGATAGATCGAATAACTGATCTTTAACCGAACCGTGACTAACCGACCCGACCCGAGTGTGACCTGTCATAACAAACAGCCAAAACATAATCGATTCGTAATACAAGCAAACCGAATGACACCCGTCCGAAACTGACCCGATCACCCGAATGAACACCTCTAATAAAATATATCCATGTGAGATCTCGTTAGATTCGTCTTAATGTATACTTTTTTAATATATATTTTTTATAATTTTTTATGATGCATATTTAGAGATATTAAAGCTCAACATTTAGTTTAAAAACTGTGCAAAAAGTAAATGAAAAGAACATTTAAAAACGGAGAGAGTAACTAAAATCTTATTTAGAATAATTTTACAATGATTATATATTATGATAACGAAATTTATAGAAATATATATTTTGAGCATGCCATCAATAAAGATGTTGTGTATGAGTATATAGTACGTATTCATCATTTCATTGTAGAAAGTTTTATATAATGTTTGCACAATAATTTAGCTTCTGTTTAGTAAACCTTAAATTTAATATATACTCAGATTTATCGATCCAATTAGGGAAGAAAAATTATCATAAGTAAAAATTATTTTTTATTAGTAAATATTATATTAATCAGTGAAATAGAATTATTCTACTTATAATCGTTTTAGTTATTAATATATAGTTATGATCATTGTAATGGTTTGTTTTGAAAATAAAATAAATATATTCAATAAATTTTTGGAAAAATTACCTAGAGTAATCCAACTTATTCATGATTTTCCTACAATAATCCCAACTATTGATTAACCATAAATGATCCCAACTTTGAGGGGTTATTTCCTAGAATAAACCCGGTGACCGGATGACTTGCTAAATCATGTTTTATTTTTTAAAAAAAGATAAATTAAAATACAATGTCGAAACAAATGTTAGAAAAATGTTCAAAAAAAATGTATGATTTTTTTTATCATTTAGAATTCTTTATGTAAATTTTCAAAATTTTTCTCAAATTATAAATTAATTTACAGTTTACTTTATTGGTGAATTATCTATTATAGCAGGTCATCGGATTGCTCAAGTTTACAGTAGGCAAATACCCCCTAAAGTTGGGATTATTCATGGTTAATCAATAGATGTGAATCATGTAATATTGTAGGAAAATCATGAAAAAGTTGGATTATTGTAGGTCGTTTTTCCTAATTTTTTTTCATCTGCGTGATGATTTCGTATATTTTTTTAACTTTATCACCTGGTATACAAAGGGTAAGTTTTTTTGTTAAATTGACGTTATTATTACTCCATCACAACGCCTTCGTTTAGCATAAAAACAAATGTCTCAATAACCCTTATAGGACATTTCTCCAAAAATATATTCGAAATTATTACTCTTCCCAATGTTCTTCCCATTTTGAATATTTTATTTTAAAGAGAAATTTGATTAAGACTTTTAAGACATATATAGATGATAAAATATATCCATGTGAGATCTTGTTAGATTCGTCTTAAAGTATACTTTTTTATTATTTTTTATGATGAGTATTTAGAAATATTAACACTCAAAGTTTACTTTGAAAACTGTGTAAAAAGTAAATGGAAAGAACATTAGAAAACGGAAGGAGTACTTAATTTAATTAAGAACTTAACACTTTATCTACCACATGGAAAACGTGAAAGCTTTGGGTAATCAAGCGGATATTAAAAAATTTTATCTACCATAAAAAGTCAAATGAATTACTAAGTACAATTTCCTTATATATAGTCGTGTAGAAGAAACCCAACCCAACAACAATTAGAATCAGATAATCGAACTCCCTTTACAACTTGTGTTTCTTTCTTTTCATTTTCCTTATACCAACTAAAAATAAAACTTCCAATACACAAAGGTATTGCCTTTATTTTCTATATAATTTAATATTAAAACCTTCAATTTTATAATTTAATAAAACTTCCCTATATTTTCTATGTAATTCACTGGTTCTCCAATTATTTAGCAATTGGCCTATATAATTAAGCAGCACTTGGTTTCAAAAGAATCTCAAAAAATAAATAGCAGACAAATAAATGTACTATCTTTCTCTATATTCAATTCATCCCCTAAAATCAGTCTATCACTCTTCCAACACCCAAAGCTTAGGTACTGTCTTTCAATCCGTTTTCATATGATTCATTGCTTTTGTATGGTTGTTTAACTTTAGTTATCTCATTTTCTCCATAAAATTCATTCTAATACATTATACGTAAATATAATTTCTCAATTAAAATTGACATAATTTATGATTGTGACCCAATTGATTCAAAATTTAAAATTCCTAATCAATAACCGTAATTTGTAAATCACCATAAAAGACAAAAAATAATAATAATAAAATAAACAAAATCCAAAAAGATAAATCAAAATAACAAAACTCTTATTTTATCAAATCCTACCGCATATGAGTGATTTGTTAACTTCACAAATAACCGTAATTTACGAAGAAAAAGTGTTGCGATGGAGGAGGTTGAAGTTAAAGAGGTTTTACCGGAATACATGGATGCATGGTAGTTAGACCTGGGAAAACGGTCGGTCGGTCGGGTTTTGGGTCGGATCAATTTCGGTCGGGTCATTTTCGGGTCGGATCATTCTCAGGTCGGGTTATTTTCGGGTCGGTCACTTCGGGTTTCATATCGGTTCGGGTTGACCCGACGGGTCATGATTTATAAAATATTTGAAAAAATATTTTTCAAATTTTATTTGTTTTGATAATAGCCGTGCCCGTATCTGTATTTTTGACACAAGATTCGTACTCGGCCCGCCTCATATCCATAAAAACGGATCAGGTCCTCGGATACAGGGTGGGTCCATTACCCATCACCATCCCTAATAATGCATACGGTTTTCAAATATAGTTGTTATAATGTGTAAAATAACATTAAATATCTTTTCAATTTTCATGAGAGTAAAATTGGTGAAGGAGTACATATTTTAAAGGATTTGTAAGATGCGCGCTTTAGAATAGGGTTATGTCATCCTTTTTCAGAAATATTCGTAAAAATGGTAAAAACGATGTTAAATATCTTCTCAGTTTACATGCTCGATAGATAGATAAATAACTCAGAACTTATTCGACTTATGGGATACCATTTTTATAAGTATAGATGTTAAATATATTTGGATTTGCATGCGAGGAAAATAGGTGATACAACGTCCTTTTTTCGAAGAGAAAATTACGATGTAAAACAAAGCGTTAAATGTTTTTTTTTTGCATGTTTTTTGAGATATTTTACCAAGTTTTAAGGTTCAAAGGATACACTCAAAATGTTGATAACCTTTAGAAATTAAAATTAAACTTTGAAACTTTTTGAAATTGAGATTTTTATAATAAACTGATGTTGGACCTGTCAAAACGGGTCGATCGGGTCGGTTGTCGGTCGGATCAATTTTGGTCGGGTTATTATCGGGTCGGTCATTTTACGGGTTAAGCCATTTCCGGGTCGGTCGGTTTCGGGTTTTTTCTGTCGGTTTCGGATTCATTTTCGGGTCGGATCAAATTTTTCCAGGCCTAATGGTAGTGATCCACGTCTCTCAGCTGCTTTCTTCCGAATAAAGAAGCCCAATCTCAGCAGACCAAGGTTTCACTTCTCCATTCTCAACTTGCATTGTGCTTTTTTACTTTTTCTATGCAATTTATTGCTTTTATTTGTAGTTATTATTATTATTTCAATGCTTTTATTAAGTAATTTCTCTTTCATTTTTGGTTTCAACCGTTAGATTTGTTTTAATATATACTTTCTAAATTAAATATAAATTTTTTAGAATTTAAAAAATACTCATAATTAAAATTATTTGATTTTAAAGTTTGCATTGAGATCTGCGGAAAAATGAATAAGAAAAACATTATAAAACAAAGAAAGTATGATTTTTTTTGAAATGAGAAAGTATGAGTTAACTAATGTATTGTTGTATTTTCGAAATTCTGGAACTTTAATATTGGTTTGTGACAATTTAGAATTTAAAATAAATTTCTAATATTAATCACATCAAATTTGTTTTGAAATTAACGATGTACATGATATATTTACACATTATTAATATTTAGTAAAGTATTAACAACAAGGAATAAGAACTAAATTACATTATTTCTGTAAATGTTTATCAAATTTATTGTCGTGAGAAACTATTGTTCTATTATTTTGTTTGAAAATATCATTTTGGAGTAATCAAAACTTTGGTCGTTTCTTTGTGTGTTGTTATCAGTGATTTTACATCTAAATCTGCTACAAATTATGGCTGAGAGAAATACTGGTGTAGTTAGCTCACGTCAACATGGATATGTCACGGAAGACCCTACGGGAGGATGGAAAAGGGTAGATTTCAATAACGTGAAGATTTTGATCGTTTTGATATATAGTACTTTGTGTATTTTTTTCTTATTTAATTACCAATAGTTTTATTTATAATATATATGAAATTTAGAGGACCAACAGCTAATTCAGAGGCAAATATTGAATTAGATGTACTGCCTCAGTCCTCAAAATCTATTGACTCTCCCCATTAATAGTGGTTTTAGAGATCAGTATCACAATTGTTTAGAATTTTACTATGTTGGGACTTGGGAGGAACTATATATGTGTTCTTCCTGATTCTAGGCATCTTTATCATCATTCTTGTTTGCAATGCAATTTTTTACTTTTGGTGCCCGTTGCCCTATTTGTTTTACCGTTGTAGTTGACGCAATTATGTATTTGAGTGAGATAGAAATATATTTGTAAATGTAATTAATGGAAATATATATATTAGTTAGAAAATTTATTATTTTAGTTTATTATCTTATTCATAAAGTTATAGCTCTTTTGCTTGTGATACTTCTGTGCGATATATCACTATAATTATCCAATTTAATCGATGTGCTAACCATATTGAGTTAAATAGACTATATTGAAAACGTCAGTACCTTCTTATTTTTCTTATTTTCAAATAGCCGATTAAATTCACCCAATGTCTTTTAAAAAATCTTTGCAAGAAATTTAAAGTTAATCATGAAGAAAGATAAAAATTAACATTTGATATCAATTATAATCTTTGTAATTTAAGTTATCTATCACCAACATCATCATTCAAGACAAATTTATTAAAACTTTGTGGTCAATTTCTTAAAACTTTCCCTATTTCTTAAAGTGATGGTGTGTTTTTCAGGATAATTAACTTCTCATGCCTATTTTACTTTTGCAAAATCTTAGTAGATAAACTTTTAGGCCAATATCCGATGGCATACTTTCCACTTATTCATTAACAATTACCCGTTAAATTAATTATAAGAAGAAACGACAAATTACCTTGTCAATGGATAGTTTCCAACCAACAATTGTGCCACCTGTAGATATTTTATATGCTACGTAACCAATTTGCACATCCTTTGCAGCTTTGTACAAATTTAGGAAATAAAAGCAGTGGCAGAGCCAAAACTAAAAAACTTTCGACTTAATTTCTTACTAAATACAGATCACTAACATACCAACTCCATATTTACCCACTAAATTAGTCTAGTCGGAATGTTAGTCAGTGATCTTTCTACTATTTATCTTATATTTCAGTGTGTAATCAGTCGTAAATTCCTACTAACATGAAATTAGTAGGAATTTAGTCGAAATTTCCGACTAACACCATTCACTCGGAATTTCAGTATCAGCTCAATACAATTTTGGTGTATGCATAATCCAGTCATGTACCTTCTTTTTGGGTGACCTGTCTCTTGGTCACTTTTTGAATGGCTTTTTCTTTTTTCGGGGTTTAATTACTGCCGGCGATTTTAGGTTCCCTAAGTTTCAGTGTTTTTATTAATAATATTCTTAATTTTCAAAAAAAAAAATAGACAAGGTTTGGAGCCTCGTCGTGAAAATTAGAACTCTGCGATTCCTCCTTTTACGCTTCCTGAGCGTCAAGGAACATGCCTTTGCCTTATGATATCTTATTTTAGTACTAGTGTGGTTGATCACATCGTTCACTCTCCCCTTGTGACTTGTTAATCATAACAAATCACAACATCACAAAAGAACGTACGACACTACAATCTAAATCTATATAACTTATTGCACCTCTTCTAAGACTGCGACTTAATCAAAGATTATATTTTAACATTTTTAAGTATTAAAGGACTGTGCATTTCAATCTAGACTTGTTTAACTTCTTTTAAAGATTATATCTACTTCTCTAATTGATCTCTTTTATTCTCCAAATAAACATTATATGTATAATCATGTCAAAACCAAGAATATTCCCAATTCATTCTAAGGATTCTAATTATTCACTACTTCCTCTAATATTAACCCTTTTCCACGAAATTCATAATAACTTCATCATTTCCTATAATAATCAGCATCAAACAAATTTTATCCCAACATGAAATTCTCACAAATAATATCAATAAAGTTTATAATCTCAAATCATGTTTACAATAAATAATACAGAAGTCTAAAATGTCGAATTACTAAAATGCATTAAAAGTTAAAACCATTTAAAATATTACGATTGAGAGAATAATACATTATTTTCTCAAAGAATTATAGAAATAAATACACCGTAATCATCAAAGCTGTCAAGTAAAATAATATGCAACTAAGTCCTCAATAAATAGGAAAATAATTATTGCGGCCTAGATTTGTAGGAAAGTATATTATGTGATATTCTGATTAGCTGTATATTAGGAGGATTATTGTTAGGCTGATTTATTTCCTTTATTAGTGATATTAACATTGTATATATAGGGTCCTTTGTATATTTCTCAAACTAATACAAAGCAGTATTCTTAGCCCTAAACACAAACCTTAACCTAATTTCCGCATTATTACTCTTTTCATGGTATCAGAGCCGTAAGGCTAAATCCGGGACCGGAAAAAACCTTTCTCAGCCTTCATCATTTACCATGGTTGATTTAACACTAGACCCAAACCCAGAAAATAACCAAACTGTCACAATGAGTCAAATTGAGCAAATCCTACAAATTTTCCAGCAAATGAACAAAAAACAACAGCAACCACAACCAGAACCAGTACCAATACAGATCTCGCATGAAATGAAAGTAGCCGAAAAATTGAACTATCGTAACTACACAAAATGGTGTAAGTTTATGATAATAGCCATTGAGGCTAGACAGAAACTTGAGCATATCACAAAGGAACCACCAAAACCCACAGATCCGGCATACCAACTATGGAAACAAAAGGATGTAATTGTCCTTTCTTGGATTATTTCCAATATTGAGGCAGACCTTGTTAACCAATTCCTAGACTATAGTACAGCCTGGGACTTATGGAAGGGTATTGAAACCCTACTCGGAAATGGACGTGACGAACTTTAGATCTTCGATCTGAGTACGAAGGCATCGTCCGTGAAGCAGAATAATGAGACGTTAGAAGAGTATTTTGGTACTCTAAATACTCTTTGGAAAGAGATAGATCGAAGGTCACCCAATCCCATGAAGCTTGATGAGGACATCACAATTTTTAACAACTATATTCAAACTCAACAGCTATACCAATTTTTGGCCAGTCTAAGTGATACGTTTGATAAAGAAAAAAGGGACCTGTTAAATCAGACTCCCTTACCTACCATTGATGCCGCTTATGCTATGATTCGTCGTGAAATTTCGAGGCGTGGAGTCATGCACCACGTATCAACATTTGGGAAAAACCCATCAGACATTGGAAGTGGCCTCATCGCACACCATAGCCGGTCAGAAAGACCATCATTCCGGCGAGAGGATAGGTCGAACTTGAAGTGTAGTAACTGTGGTGGTTCGAGACACACCAAGGAGGGGTGTTTCAAGCTCATAGGCTATCCTGAATGGTGGGACGATCTACAAAAGAAGAAGGCTGCCACCAAGGCTCCGGCAAGCCGGACCGGCGGCAAAGCCCTCTTCATGGGTGCAGATCACTCAGAAGGCAAGGAGGATTCCATTGGAGGTGAGACAAACCAAACACAAAAAATCAGAAACCCACAAAGCCATAACAGTACAGTCGAACAAGAAGAAAAGAAAAGGCGGAGAGAGAAACCGGCGGATGAGGAGACCCACAACAAAAACTTGCCTAATTTATGCTTTTATAGGGAAGGGGAAGTGGGACACATAAATTCTAACCCTAAACCTAAAATCCTAGAACATTCCATATCCCATTCTGAAACCCACAAAAAGGCCTGCCCATTTTTTGACTTTGGGCCCATAAAATTAGACGCCCCAAATTCTGATTTTATGGGTTCAAATGTCGTGGGTCATTCTTTTCTTTCCACACCACAAAATACCCATTCATCTACCACCCCGTGGATCTTTGACTGGGGGGCCACCGACACCATGACCTTTGACTCAACTGATTTTTTAAACCAAAAACCCACAACCTGTTCTCATATACAAACAGCCAATGGGGAGTATGTTCGGGTTCTCAGTGCCGGTGCTATTGATGTTACTCCTTCTTTACATCTTAAGAATTGCTTGTTGATTCCTAGTTTGTCTCACAAATTATTATCTGTTAGTCAGCTGACTAAAGAGCTTGATTGTACTATTCTTATAAATGCTACTGGTTGTGTTGTGCAGGATGCTCGGACCGGGACAATCATTGGACGTGGTACTGAACGAGGAGGATTATACTATGTTGATGAGACGACTCAAAACAGTCAAGCTCTACTTACTCGCGGGTCGCCTGATCATCACACCTGGCTTTGGCATCGACGATTGGGTCATCCATCTTTAGCTTATCTTAAACATTTATTTCCTAGTTATAGTCATATTCGGACTCTAGATTGTGAATCATGTGTGATGGCAAAAAGCCACAAACACTCTTATTTTCCTAGTTTTACTCGTGCTACTAGTCCTTTTGATTTGATACATTCTGATGTATGGGGTCCTGCACCCAGTTTTGGTATGCATAATTACTCTTATTATGTTTTGTTTGTTGATGATTGCACTCGCATGAGTTGGGTTTATTTCTTAAAACACAAATCTGAGGTTTTTTCTGTGTTTATTACCTTCTATAATATGCTTCAAACTCAATATCATGCTAAACCACAAATTCTTAGATCTGATAATGGGAGGGAGTTTGTTAACACCGCTATGAAAACCTTTCTTGCTGACCGTGGGATGTTACACCAAACCTCTTGTCCAGACACTCCGCAACAAAATGGGGTGGCTGAGCGCATCGAACCCTTCTTGAGATCACTCGGGCTCTCATGCTTGAGTCCCACAGTCCATCCTACCTCTGGCCCGAAGCTATTGCCACAGCTACTTATCTTACCAATCGCCTTCCATCCAAACCACTTCAATACCACACCCCTCTTGACACCCTCAAATCCTTTGTTTCCATTCCCTCTTATCATTCCTTACCTCCCAAAATTTTCGGGTGCATTGTCTTTGTCCATCTCGCTAAGCAGGATAGAACCAAACTAGAAGCACGAGCTGTCAAGTGTGTGTTTGTGGGCTATGGGGTGAACCAAAAGGGGTATAGATGTTTTGATCCGACTAAAAACCGCATGTATACCACCATGGACTGTGACTTCTTTGAACAGTCATACTATTATACCCAACCTCGTTCTCAGGGGGAGAACACTAGTGAGAACCTTAGTTGGCTTGTCTACCCCACTGAGACTGACCCAGTTGTGATTGATCGACCTGACCCAAAAGAGCAAGAAAGCGAAACTACCGATGTTGTCACTGAATACATAGTATCTCCTCTTCAGGACACTCATGTCTCTTCCGACGAGCATCCGGATCAATCTGATCCACATGAGGTAAATTCTGATGTCACTATAGTTGAAACTTTGTCTGATGAGGTTGTGGATACAGATATGGCAAACAGATATGAGTTACCACTCAGGAGAACAAGAGGTATACCACCAAGGCGTTATGATCCAGAATTTGAGGCTCAAAGGTCTAGATATCCTGTGGACAAAGGAAATACTGAGAATTTGTCTACAACTGCCTTGGCGTTTCATACTGCTCTTTATTCGGATGATGTCCCTAGAAATGTTGATGAAGCTCTTCGAAATCCAAAATGGAAGAAGGCAATGGAAGAAGAGATCTCTGCTCTTGATAAGAATGAAACATGGGAGAAATGTGTTCTTCCTCATGGTAAGAAAACTGTGGGATGCCGATGGGTGTACACAATCAAATACCGAGCCGATGGAACGATAGAGAGATATAAAGCCAGACTGGTAGCTCAGGGATATACCCAAACCTATGGGGTGGATTACTCTGAAACTTTTTCACCTGTTGCTAAGATTGATACTATTCGTGTCCTGTTCTCAGTTGCAGCAAACAAAGATTGGCCTTTACATCAGTTCGATGTTAAGAATGCCTTTCTTCATGGGCAGATTGAAGAAGAGGTGTATATGAAGGCTCCTCCTGGTTTTTCAGATGGATATGAATCAGGGGAAGGATGCAAATTGAAGAAGGCTCTATATGGGCTAAAGCAATCTCCAAGGGCTTGGTTCGGAAGATTTACCTCAGCAATGAGGAAATTTGGGTAAAAACAGAGTAATTCAGATCATACTTTGTTTCTCAAGCGACAGAAGGGTCGTATTACTTGCTTAATCATCTATGTAGATGATATGATTATCACTGGTGATGACAATGAAGAGATAAGAGTTCTAAAGGAGCAGCTGTCAAGAGAATTTGAGATGAAGGATCTGGGTCATCTTAAATATTTTTTGGGTATCGAGGTTCTAAGGTCAAAGGGTGGGATTTTCATCAGTCAGAGAAAGTACATCCTAGATCTCTTGGCCGAAACGGGCATGATCGATTGTCGTCCAGCTGATACACCTATTGTCACTCATCATGGGTTACAGATGGTCGAAGGAGTGAAACTTGCAGACAGAGAACAGTATCAAAGGATGGTTGGGAAACTCATATATCTGGCTCATACCCGACCAGATATTACTTATGCAGTGGGAGTTGTGAGTAGATTTATGCATCGACCACAGACACATCATATGGGAGCAGTTATCAGGATCCTAAGGTACCTTAAGGGTACGAGCAGTAAAGGGGTTTTTTACAGGAGAAATGGACACTTAGAACTTCAGGCATATACAGATGCAGATTGGGCAGGGGATCGAGATGAGAGGAAGTCCACATCGGGATACTTTACATTGGTAGGAGGAAACCTTGTTACGTGGAAGAGCAAAAAACAGAAGGTGGTAGCCCTTTCGAGTGCAGAAGCAGAGTTTAGAGGCATAGCCAAAGGGATTACAGAGGTCATATGGCTTAGGAAACTCCTAAGTGAGCTACATGTTTCTCAGAATAAAACATGTAGCCTTTTCTGTGATAATAAGGCAGCTATCAGTATTTCAGAGAACCCGGTTCAGCATGATCGAACCAAGCATGTTGAGATCGATAGGCACTTTATAAAGGAAAAGTTGGAGAAGAAGATCATTAGTCTACCTCATGTGAAATCAGAAGATCAGCTGGCAGATATCCTCACCAAAGCAGTTTCATCTGAAAGTTTTGAGCAGACATTATGCAAATTAGGTATCGGAGATCCGAAGACCTAACTTGAGGGGGAGTGTAGGAAAGTATATTATGTGATATTCTGATTAGCTGTATATTAGGAGGATTATTGTTAGGCTGATTTATTTCCTTTATTAGTGATATTAACATTGTATATATAGGGTCCTTTGTATATTTCTCAAACTAATACAAAGCAGTATTGTTAGCCCTAAACACAAACCTTAACCTAATTTCCGCATTATTACTCTTTTCAGAAACCTAAGCTATATCTTCGTGCAAATATTGGCATTCACGGATGGCAAACGTTTGAGTAGGATCAATGGTAAATTCGAATACAATTTCCTCAACAAAAATTACAATATGGCTATATTATGCTTACAAAATAATAATCAAAATACTAATTAAGACGTTTAATACTCGTTTTTGTTTTATTTTTTAAGCCATTAAGTTACCATTTTCAATACTAGCAGGGGTTCGTTACTGATACTAAACACTTAGTAACCTAAATGCCTTTTAATAAGTTAGATTAATACACATAACTGTTACATCATATCAAACATGCGAGGCATAAATAACGACTACTGATATATATAAGGGTCTGGTTAGGTGAGGACAGTATTCCTAACCCTTAATTGTGGTAGAAGTCGTCACTCCTTTCAATATTATTATGCTCAAGAGTCAAGACTTCACATGATAGGTTTTTGTCGAATTCTGTCTAACATCGCATTTTATGTGCCAACCAACACATGATAGGATTTTTTGTTATTTATAAAATTGATTACTTAAATGCAATGGTTATTTCTAATATGATTCAGATTGTGACTATTTTTATGTAAGTTAATTATATTTTTCATGAAAAAAACTATTTCGTTCGTTTATAATTTTATAATATAATTTTACATATTTTTGTATTATATTTATTAATAGTTGTAATACTTTATATAAATTAATGTAATTTATGTCGAAAAATTCAATAAAAATGTGCATCGCACGGGCACTATCTAGTATCATATAAAATAAAAGAGAAACTTTTAATAAGCAAGAACAATATTCTTTAAATATACTAGAGGACGAGAAAGTATATGCAATGGGTTTTAAATCAAAAAGTCCAATAAAAACAAGGTTATGCCTTTTAACTAATTAATTTATTTGGCTAATTTACGAGAAACCGAGGAATAATTAATATAGATAAATAATTAAATTAATTTTATTAAAAGGAGATTTATTAAACATAGTTTATAATAAAATTTAGTTGTTTAAATTTACGCCTATATTATGCAAAGATTGTAATGGAAGAAATTTCTAGTAGTCTCCAAATAAAAGATATTTCTAATTTATAACGTGCTTTAATTTCTTTAAAAAAAACTATAAACCTCTTACTTTGACATAGTCATAAATTTAAACCCACGATAATTCAACATAGTACGTAGACTACCACAATATTCAATGAAGAAAATCTTTATTGACTGTAACATAAAAATAAATTCAATCCAAAAGGGAGTCAAAATTAGATTTTTCAAACAAAGAATATCACACTAAAGATTAAAATTTTTAAATATAAATAATTTTCATGTTTATAAAAGATAGCAAGGTTAGTTAAGCTTCAGCTTTGATTATTCATTTTTCATATATTTTTCCTTTTTTTTTCTGTGCAAATAATTGAAGGTAAAAATGGGGGGAGCTCAAGTTTCAATGTTGGTCGGAAACGATGGTGTTGCAATTATTACTCTTTCGAATCCTCCTGTTAATGACTTGGATGTTCCATGTAATTTTATTTCCTTTTTTTTCAGAATTTTATTCGAATCATGTTTTGTCTAGGAATCAACTTAACCAAAAGCTTAAGCTGATGGTTAAGGTCCTAAGATATGTTATATACTCTAACATGCCCCCTCACACGAGAGCCCTTTGGGCTAGAAGTGTGGATGCAACACAGACCCTCTATTTCACTTTAAATGAGGGGTGATTGAGATTCGAACCCGTAACCTCATGTCACGTTGGCTTCTTATACCTTGTCAAGGAACCAACTCAACCAAAAGCTTAAGCTGATAGTTAAGGTCCCAAGAGATGTTGTATACTCTAACATCTATCTATCTATACTATATACTAAATGCATTCTTCAGTATGACACGTGTCGCTTTCATGTTCATTGTTTTCCCTCCAAAATTTTTCATTTAGCTAAATTAGGTAAGTAGAATAATTAAACTTGAATGCCCTATTATTTAAATCAATTAACATGTCAAATGGCAATAAAAAATTGAACAATATGAAATCAATATACGTATGGTCAAAATATTATTCTGTAAAAAAAGCACTAAAAAATTGGACAATGTATGGTCAAATTCTTTTTTATATCTTCTTTATTCTTTGTTTATGTTATTTATGTTATATACATATATTGGTTTATATCATTCTATAAAAATGACAATAAAAAATTAGGCAACAACTCAAAATTTATGTTATTGATCATTCTATAAGTTCATTAAAAATAATTCAAGCCCAAAGTTTAATTTTAGAGATTTTTTAAAATTTGAAAGAATTAATGTAATGCAAAGACTAATTGTTCTCACACATCAAATATTATTTTTACTATATTTATTATGTTTACCAAGTATCAGAATAATTTAAAATAATTTTATTTATATTTAAGAGATCATTTAAATATTTTTTGATCATTCGTGCTTGGCACGGGATTCAAGCTAGTTTTTAATTAAAGTTTGTTAATTTTGAAATTTGAAGTAAGATTGATGACCCTGTTTAATTTATTTGTTTTTTTTTTGATGTATTACAAGTAATTTGGGGCTTAAAAGAGAAATATGAAGAGGCTATGAAGAGAAATGATGTCAAAGCTATTGTTATGACCGGTAAGTTTGAATTATAATTCGAAATTATCATGATCTTTATGCACATAACATAAAGGAATATTTTTCTTGAATGATCATATTAATATATTATTAAATAGTGGGGTTTCGCAATTGGTTGTTTACTGTTGGTTTTTTTAGTTGGTTTGTTTGGCCAGTCGGAAATGTTAGTTGTTTTTGTTGGCTTTTAAATTACCTAAAAAAGCTAGATATTTGTGGAGATATTTGGTAAATTAAAGTATTGACTGTTAATTGTTTATTAAAGAAAATGTAGGCCAATAAGCCAAAAGTCAACCAAAAAGCTAACTGGAGCAGCTTTTTCATTTTGGCTTAAAAGCCCGCTTTTCAGCTGTTTTAAAATGTCCAATATATTTTTTTGAGTGATAAAATGTCCAATATTATTCAATTAGTTTTAGTAGGAAATCTTTTTTAAAATTAAATGTTATTTACCTCTTTTTCTCATTATTTAGGCTGGCAAGACTCATTTTCTTATCTTCAATATATTATTGTTAAATTTCGTATAATGAGAGACGTCTCGTTGACTCATTCATTAATTAAAGGTTAATTAAACAAAAAGACAATAATAGGTTGACACAATTAAAGACAATCTCTTAAAGAAATCGTCTCTCAAAGAATTTATCATAATATAGTTTGTAAGAATATTAGGATATTTATTAACAATTTTTAAGTACTTTTTCATATGAAATTTGATTCTCTTCGACGTTCAATATTTCAAATTATTTTTATTGGTATGATTTTTCAAAATGTTTAATAGTATGTTTGAAAACGCAAATTTTATTTAAAAATTTAAAATTAGCTTAAATTTAGTGTTTCACAAATATAAAATTAGCATGCTCAGATTCTTTATTTATGATTTATAATTAAAATCTATGATTTAAAATAAAATACTTATTCTCAAACACAATCTAATATTGTTTGGGTAAAATTATATGCGTACTTGTTATTGTGGTGCATATTATTTGCATTTACCCACATCAAAATACTTATTCTCAAACACAATTTAATACTTATTATTTGGCTAAATTCATACTCGTAAAGTTATTGTGGTGCAAATTATTTGCGTTTGCCATCAAACTATCATCAAAAAGATTCAAATTTATTAATTATTTTAACATTTTCATATGTCTAAATTTGATTTAGTCTAAATTGATCAATAAAAATTACAGTGTCGTCCCTGACATTTTATGGGCCCAAGGCAAATTGAAAGAAGTGGGCCCTCTCTATGAAGGGTCGATTTCGAACTTAAACATGTGTTTAGAAAAATAGCAAAGATGGACCCTATATATTATAATTAGCATTCAAAATGTAGACGTATCGTATACTTCTTAAATGATAAAAGAACTACTCAAAAATTGCAAATTTTTAAGTGTGTACTTCCATTAACGAGCATATTCTAATTTTAGGCCCTTTCTAACTTTGGGCCCTAGACAAATGTTTACCTTGCCTATGATCCGAAACGGCCCTGATAAAAAATAAAATAATCAAGTTAATTACAAATTTACAATATTGTTGATAACGACTTACAACGACCAATGACAGGCTTAATGTTTTCATTATTATATACATCATTTGTCATCTATTTATTTTTTTGAAATTAATGTTTATTATTATTGCAATGATTAGCGGGTCAGGAGCGAGTCCAACCAGATCTGGACTTGAATCCTTTGAAATTTTTGAGATCCAGATCCGGACCCTAAGAGTTCAAAATTTTCAATTTATAAGTATTTAATACTAATTTAAGATCTAAAGTCGCATAGCGTCATCCATATACGCTTAAATTTTATTATAAACACTAGTTCGAGTCCATGAAAAAAGAGTAATTGGGTTAGCACTTAGCAAGTAGCATATATATTATTCATATATATATTATGATTATATGAAAAGAAAATAAGTGTTGGGGGCAAAATTCATACTTAGAAGACAAATAGAAATGGACAATTTAATATTTATAAGGGTCCAAGGGGCGGGTCCAGGATCCAGATCTTGGACCCGGACCCGCAAATTATTTTAGATCCAGATCCGACCCGGATCTGATGGGTCTTAAAAATAAGACTCAGACCCTTAAAAAAGGGCGGGTTCGGAGCGGGTCCAACAAGATCCTGGACCCGTGAGCATCCCTAAATCAGACTTACAAGTAAGAAGTTATACTAGGGTATTTTTGAGGCCATCAAAGAACTAGAGCAAAATGTTTAGTAAAAAATGAAAATAAAGAAATAACAAATAAACAAATAACAAAGCAAATAAATTACACCAAGTATTATGAAGTTATGAGGTTCACTAGCTAGTTCAGTAGTTTGGCTAGGCAGTCGCTCAATCTAGATTTTATATTATATGTTTAAAAGAATATTTCGAAGGAATTACATTAGAGGTTAGCAAAATGTTGGGTGAAAGGAGATAAATAGAGATCAAAGGGAAATATAAGAGATAACAAGAGAAGCTCATTAAACTTTATGTCTAAAGACGATAGAATTTAGAAAATGGGCTTCGGCAACCCAAACAAGGAGGAGAAGATGTAGTCCACTCATAAATCTAAAGAAGGTTCACTACTAAAACTAATTGGTGATAATAGGAGTTACTCCTTGAGTTTATAAAGTGATGCATACTATTTTCTTTCTTCGATGTGGGACAACTCACATGTGGGTAACATATGGGCACTTCAACAAAACACATAGAAAGTAGGTTTATATAGGCAATGGAGTAAGGAGATCGTTAGGCTTTGAGAAAACAAGAACAAGACTGAACACGTGCTCATTTGTAGCAGGTTCGCTCGAACGAGCGTCCATCATGCTAAGACGAACACATGTTGCCAGAAGATTATTGGTTGCTTTTATGAAATTTATAACGCGATGCTTCTTAACCATTTTTCATGCTTCTTCCAATATGCCAATCAAAACCCTAATACTTGCACCCACTACTAGGAGTGTTCACCGGTTCAAACCCGGATCGGACCGGACTGGAAGACCGGAATCTCGAATTTGCTAAGACCGGAGACCAGACCGGTTCCATCTCAACAATATGTGTTTGGGGTGATTTGATTCTAAGAATAATGTACCCTTATATAGAGGTTTATACATTAACACCCAATATTTAACATAACAATAAACTATATAATAATGCATGACGATAAAACCATATTAAAGTTCAGCATTATTCTTAGTTTAATTGCCCCTTCAATACACCATTAAGTGACACATTAACTCCTCATCTTCAATTTCTTTTCCAATTCAATTTCCTCGTTGTTTTCTTCCTCTACTTTTTACTCAAAATCGAACTTAAATTGGAAAAGAAATTGAAGATGAGGAAAAAAAATTCAACTTTGACCAGTCAACCGTTATATTTAACGATCAACTAAAGGAACACATTACTTGGTACTCTTTCGAAAAGAAAAACTTTTATTAGGTATTTTTTAAAAAACTTTTTTATTAAATACTTTTGACACTTTTTCATTATTATTATATTGTTTGTATTCAATAATCATGTGATTAGTCCATCCAATTTAGGCGACAATGGAAAGTTCTTAGGCGGTTTTGACAATAGAGTATTTGAAAGAGTTCATAAGACTGGTAAGTTTCTATTACTGTAATTAATAGATCTTATTTAATTAGAATTGCAGATTTATTAATTGTCGTGATTAATTATGATTATAATAATTATAATTATGATAATTGTTTTGGCAGGGGATTTATCTATATTACCCAACGTATCCATTGATCTATTGGTCAATGTAATTGAAGGTTGTTAATTCAATTATTATCTTTTTGCTGAAAGTAAATCAATTATTTGCATTAATATTGCAAAAATGATATTAATTTTGATTATTTGATGTTTTAGATGGACCAAAACCTTCTGTTGCTGCTATACAAGGACATGCAATTGGAGGTGGCTTAGAATTGGCTATGGTTTGTTCTATTATTTTTACATATAAGACCATCTCTCAGAGACGCCTCAAAACAATGTTATTCTTGATATTTTCTTGGCCCTAGGCAAAATAATAGCTATGGGCCCTATAGAAGATTGATTTTATCTTTAATAAGTACTTGAAAAAATAATAGAGACGAATTCCTTTTATATGAAATAAATTAAAATTTTCCAGATCCATCTTCGTCCTCCTCTCATACATGGCTTCTTCTAAAAAGTTTCTACTGTAAAGTCACAGATTACATTGAAATTAATCCTCCATGATTGTTGGGTCCCGGAGGCACTCTTTGTGTACCCTTAGTAACGGCCCTACCTCAACAAAAAAGCTCATATTCTCATAATTTGTAATACATGTGCTATTCAACCCATGTATAAGGCACGTCTCATAGTGAAACCGCCTCATATAACAATATGTCGCACATCATACATCTTGCAGAAATGTAGTTCAATCTCTTTTTTGTTGACCAACTCATCGTATGTAGTGGTGTAATAGTGTCGTATTTTGATGTGTTTTGATCGGCTATGGAACATTGAATTGTTAATCATCGTAATAGTCGATATATTGTCACAGAATATAATAGTTGGTTCTTCTCTCTTATGGTGTTGATCGATCAATATCCGTTCACTTTCTACTACATTGCTAACGAAAAATTCTACCTTGTTCGCAGGTATGTCATGCACGCATTTCTACACCAAAAACGCAACTAGGCTTACATGAGCTATCAATTGGAGTTATTCCGGGATTCGGAGGTACTAAGATTTTCTTTTCATATTACTTAGACGTGCATTTTAGACTCGAATTTTGAACCGGATTATGCTCATTTTCTTAGGGTCACAACGTCTTCCAAGGCTTGTTGGTCTAGAAAAAGCTGTTGAGATGATGCTTGTAAGCCTCACCTATTCTAATTATTATATTTACGGTTTGTTTGGTAACGAGTACTATATGGTGGAATAATAATAATGGAAAGTTATCCTTGAACAATCTTATTTCCTTCACAAAATTCATTCTAATGCATTACTATTTGAAAATGTGATATAGGTGGTAATAATAGAAAATTACGAACAAAAAAGTTTTTATGATCAAACTTTTCATTATCATAGGAATGAAACGATACATACCCTATAAATCATTCATATTCCCATCATATAATACTGGTTATCAAATGGGCCATTAAATCTGTAAATAAATGCTACTATTCTATGACTTTCTCCGTTGTCTGATATTTTTTTGTAGTCTTCAAAACCGATAACATCCGAGGAAGGACTAGAACTAGGCCTAATCGACGCTATTGTACCCTCACAAGAGTTGCTCAACATTGCGCGTTTGCGAGCTTTGGACATTGCCGAGGGGAGGAAACCTTTAGTAAGATCTCTCCACATGACAAACAAACTAGGACCCATCTCTAAATCGCGAGAATTCCTAAGCATTGCGAAACAAAATGCGAAAAAGACTGCTCCGAACATGCCTCAGCACCAAGCCTGTCTTGATACTATTGAGGAAGGTTTAGTACATGGAGGGTATGCTGGGCTCTTAAAGGTATTTACATATGAATATTTCATTGATTTATGAAGTGATTTCATAACAAAATTTGATATTATTATAATGTGTGTTATAGGAGGGTGAGGTTGATAGTGTGTTGGTTCTATCTGATGTTTCCAAACGTCTAGTGCAAAATATTCTTGCCCAACAACGGGTAAGTAGACTTATTTTGTTCTATTTTATAATCTTTTATGTTATGCTTTAGTTACGTGAATTTAGAGCATGTGTTACCGGCTCGTCTTATATGAGGCTGTTTTATTATGAGATAGATTATAATTAGCCCATTTCTTTTATTGATTACTTTATAAGGGAGTGTGGTTTGGTTAAATTTTAAGATGGAAACGGAAATAATTAATGGATGTCGTTACTACTTGTTTGTTTGACATGAAAAGTAACGGAATGGATTAACAAGCGGTAATGGATTACGTTACATTGTTACCGCTAATGATCAAGTGGAAACAAAATTGAAAGGAGAGGTAAACACCTCACTCAAGGATCAAAAATAAGGTTTAAGTTGGGTGTTTGTGTTGTGTCAAGTATAAGAACCAAATAATGCAATGTAATAATGAATGGTAAAAATAAAGTAAATAACCAAGACAAAGATTTTAATGTGGTTCACCAAACATGGGCTACATCCACCATCTAGCCTAGGATTAATATTAATGTGTTTAAAGGAGAGAGTACAAAACTTGAAGGAATTACAATGGAGTTAAGTGTGGGAAGAAAAGAGATAAAATAAAGAGTATTCTTGAGCAAGAGAGTACCTCACTAAGATGAGACCTTATGGAAGTATTAAAGGGCCTAAGACACTACAACAAATTTAGTTTTTTGCGACATTGGAATCAGTGGCATTAAAAAAATGCAACTAATTCATATTTTTAGTGAAATGATTATTGGTTTTTATTTTTAGTTCCACCATAAACTCATTTAGCGACACTTAATTTGGTCTTTAGTGGCATATGTAATTGTCACTATAGTCTATTGTGGCATTTGTGAGAAATGTCACTAGATCCTATGTCGCTAAAAGCTTTAGTGTGACTTTTTAATATGCTGCTAAAGGATCTAATAAATGTCACTAAATCCTCTATATATACTATAATAAAATTGAAATAACGACATTTAAATTTAAATGTCACTAAATATATCCCACTAAAAGCAAATTATGTTGTAGTGAGATAGGTGTATTTATAGTGGTACATAGTGGGCAATTGAGGCAGCAAGATAAAACTATTAAACAGCAGCCAGCAGATCACGTGAAGCATCCAGAGACCTTCGCTCTACCCCCTGCTCGAGTGACCCAGGTCGAGCCATGGTCAGCGGCTGGTCGAGCGGCTTGATCAGAGTACCTACCAGGGGCGAAGCTAGGATTTACAATTACGCGGAGCCGAATTGTCAATATACTAGCAAGTTATTTTTATTATATAAAAACTAGTTTTTTTTTTGAGTAAATATAAAAACTAGTTAAACTATGAAAATTTGAATCATATAGACTGAATTAACTTAAATCATAGCAAAAATTATATTTGACAAATAGAGTTGAAGCTAATTCCTATAATTACCCTTTTGAAATTTGTGACTTCATATATTTGTCTTTTTAGTGTCCAAAAAAATAGTACTATTAAAATTAAGATAACTAAAATCTAAAGACACACACTAAAAAGGATGAATGTGCATTATGAAAGATAAAAAGTAATGACTTTTATAGTATAAATTAAATCTGCCCATCTGATATGAGACCGTCTCACCATGAGACGAGTCTATACAAGTAAGCCCATTTGTCTAAGTGATCACTTTAAGGTTAATTATACGTGCAACTTTAAGACTAAAAAGTCATCACTTTAAAAATAAATGTATATTGGGCCAATGCAATTAAAATGGTCTCACCGTGAGACCGTCTCATATGAGAATTTTTGTAAATTAAACTTATTAGTCTACTAAAAAATAATAGTTCAAATTTAGGTATGATCCTTTATCTTAAATTACAAATATGTTACCTCAACCATTGACCTAGAGTAATTTTTATTACAATTATGCACTCTTTAAGTTATATAATATATTAGTAAAGGGGGTTGAAACCAAAATTACAAACGATCACATTTTCGGCAAGAGGGGCCGGGCCTCCGCCGGCCCCGGTGTGGCTTCGCCCCTGGTACCTGCTGCCTTCTTTTCCCCTTTCGTGTATGACCACGTCTTCGAGCTTCTTCCACCTTGCACTTAGGACTGAACCTTGCATACTTAGTCTTCACATGCCAAACTTAATACTTCCAAGAATACAAAATACTATTTGATTCCCATGCTACCAAATCACAAACATGTGATTGTCCTCTTCTATCCTTAATACTAATTGAAGTGATTAATTATCTTAATTATGTTTTAATTACTTACCAAAAATTTATTGGTTTGTTTCCCTTACTTAGTATACTTACCAAACAAAATTTCAAAGTAACACTAATAGATTTCTTACAGCACTTTTATTGATTTCCTTTCCCTTTCAATTACAATTGCTATACCAAACACCCCTAAAATTATATATTCAACTCAACAGAGATGGTATACCATGATATTGTCTTTTTTAAGAAATTGTGTATGTACCATGCAATAATACCATCTTTTAAGATATGAATTCGATTCATGAGCTACTCTTATTGTGAGAGACTATTTCTCGGTAAGAAACCGTCTCTCGGTGAAATGACCTCAGCACAAGAAGTACGAACTTATGCTAAATATTATATTAGTTGGAATATTCAACTCATATTTGAAGGGCCTCTCACAGCGAGACCGTGTCAGTACAGAAAAATCTATTTTACCCAAATGTGAATGAGTATGTCTTTCTCTTCACTTCATTTCTTTTCCTTCCTAACTCCTTAACCAAAACAATATAAATGGTATTAAAAATTAAGTGATCAATTTAATATAAAAAGGAAAATCTAAGATTAAACTTGTTAAACTAAAGAATCCTTTCGTATGCTTGAAATTGCTAATTAAATAAAATAGTTGTTAGACTTTATTATATAATATCATATTATGAAGTGGAAAATGAAGATTGACTCGCATTTTTGAATGTCCTCTTTCTTGTAGAGCACGCAGTCATAATCATCATCTTCTAGATCAGTCTTGTAGATGCATAAGACTTGATGAGTTTGGATCAGCCTGCTAACAAAAGGATCCCTTTGCTTGCGAAATCAGGAAAAAATAAAAAGAATGGAATAACCAAATAAATTGTATCAAGTTATACATAAGTGAATGCATATTATATAAATCTTGTAATTTTTTTTTCTTTGTTTATCTCCAGTCTTTGAACTTGTTATAATGATATGAACTATCTTGATCACTGTTTTACTAGATTGTGATTTGTAAATGTTGATTTGTGTAACTGCTGTGATTCTTGAAAGGTCGTCTCGTATATTTTTTACGATTTTGATAGAAAATGAAAATTTTACAATAAGAATATTATGATTTTTTAAGTGATAATTAACAAACTAGTAATTTTAATAAATTAAACAAAACACTAATATGTTGAGTTAAAATATCACTTTAACACAATAATTATCGATAACTAGTGTAGAACCCCGTGCAATGCACGATTTTTTTTTTACATCGACATATATAAACATATGATATTAAAAAAGCTAGATTTATTATGCAGTAGAAATACTCAATTTTGACAGTTATATGTATGAATTAACTTTGTAACTTTGAAAATTGTCAACAATATATTAAGCAGTATATTATATTCTTTAATAGTAGATATATTGTTCAAGATCAATTGTCATATCATTAGTCTTTAGTCAATAAGTGAATTTTGGTAAGTTCTCTTAAAAATTGACACTTGAAATTCTCCAAACTTTTTATTATAATGTATGATACTAAATTATATCCACCAAACAATAACTTGATAGAATTTAGAAAATGGGTCTGGGCAACCCAAACAAGGAAGAGAAGAAGTAGTCTACTCATAAACCCAAAGAAAGGTTCACTACTAAAACCAATTGGTGATTGTTGAGATTTAGAGCATGTAGGACTTTATCCAAGGCTTAATTATATGTACATATGCATAGACTAAGCAAGAGCATAACAATGAAGCAAATCAGAAACTTTCTGGAAGTTGTTTATGGAACTATGTGGTTGTTCGTGAAACTAAGCTATGTTTCATGGAGTAAAGTGTTGTTATGAACGGATGTTTTACATCATAAATAACTGATAACCACCAGGTATTGTTTGGATGAATTCATGTGACACTTCAACTCTATAAATATGAGTGAGTGCATGGAAATCATTTGTCATCTTAGAGAATTCATTTTCTGAAATCTTTCTCTCATTCTCTTGAAACGTAAAGGAGAGTGATCAACTCTTTTATTGTTTTTCTGATTTCGATCTCTACAAAAACACAAAGTCGTTTAGTTCAATCGATTCGTACTAATCGGTTGATGTGATTGATTGTATCTCTTTGTGAATTTCCGGTTTCATAACCCAAGTACCTTTGTGGGGGAAATATCACAAAAGAAAAGCTTGTAGACGCCTTCAATCTATATCAAGATTTCTGGTGACGCCTTCGTCGCAAACTAATCTTCATTACGGTGTTGTTCATTTCATAGTTTATTCAAAGCAAGGAGTCCATTGCCATACACAAAGGTTCGTTATTATTTCTAACAATCTTTTGTGATAGTTTCTTTGATCATGGCAAGCGTTAAGGATCTCACATCAAACTTCATGAAATTGGACAGGTTTTTCAGTATGGATTTTTGATGAAGGCAAATGAAATATTTATTTTTCATGGGTATATTTAATAAGAAGTATCATGGAAAACAAGTAAGTTTACTTTCATGTAATTTATTTAATCATAAATTATGTTTGATGTTTGTGTGTTTAAAACTGTGAGAAAGTATTTACATACTTTTAAATCTTCTTTTGGATGTTCATATACATGTGTTCAAACTTTAATTTGAAATAAAGCATGTGGGTAATAGTATTTTACAAAGATATGATCTAGAGAAGTGGATATGTGTTAATTTTGATGAGGAAATTTATGATGGAGATCATAAAGTGATACTTTCTTAATTATTTAATTAAGAAAAGAGAATAAAAATTTATTCATGTGATCATCATGGTTAAAAGGGCAATGAAATTGTTAGTATGGAATAAAATACTACAATGTTAGGATTTATATATTATATATAAATTAAAATTGCCAAATATGCATAAGAAAAGTGTTTAATCAAATTTTTTTTGATTAAAGAATGATATTATTCATGATATTTTGATGATATATTTTGTAATATGAAATATAAGATTCTACTATATTTAAGATTTATTATAAATAAATAAAAATTGCTAAGATATACGCATGGTATATGTATTTATCATATGTTGATGATCAAAGTGCAATATGTTTATGGTAGAAGTAGTTATCTTCTCGGTGGTATTATCTATATAAGTAAGTTTTTTTTTTTTAATTATATGCAATATGCCTTTTCGGATGTTGATCAAATTTGTTAATCAAATTTGGTGGTTATTTCTTTCTGCTTGGTAAACCATTGCATATATAGATGATTTGTATATCATGTCTTATCATTGATTTAAAGCATTTGTATGTATTGTCTGTGACATTTTATCAAACATATTTTACATATGTGCTATGACATCTTGAAATTTATTATGCTAAGATATGTTTCAAGGTTTGATATTTTAAATATCTACATGTCGCAAGTCTCTGGGAGTGAGACATTATTTTTATTTTGATTGTTTGATATTTAAATCATGTATGGAATATATAAACACATATTGTATGAATTTTATTGATGTAACCATATTTTGGTTGGTTATGGTAGTTATTTTGTTATAACTACATTTAAGTAATTGATGTTTTAATTGACTTTTGTCAAGTATCTCATATGATGAGACAAGAAATAAATTGACATATATCTTTATTTATCCAAGTTTATTATAGAAAAATAAAAACGGTAATGATTCATTTTGACATACTCAAATGAGTTATGTTATTACCCAAGTCAATATAGTTATATTATAACTAAGATTAATGGGTAGGATATTTATGTCATGTGGATATACATATTTACGTATATGGAACATATTAAATTTAAGTTTAATATGGTTGGACCATTATTTATAATAATTAAATTTAAATTATTATGTATAATTCAACAATGTTGAAATTATTATTAAGTGGTTGTTTTTATCATTACTTTTGAAAATATTTATGAAATAATTGTTATTCTATTTAAGAGAATAAAATAATTTGCATGGATTTTGCAAATTATGTTTTATGGTGATTAAAATTCCATAATGTTTAAGGGCTTGTTTGGTAACCCACTATTAACCTTGGAATTTTAAATTCCTAGGAAATAATATTATGGTAATTTGTTTGGTTGCCAAAAAAACTAAAATTCCTAGGAATTATAAAATCCAAGGGAAGTTAATTCCTATGAGACATAGGAATTAGATTACCATATACCCCCCTTGGTTATTTACAATTCCCATGGAAATAGAAATTCCTATTGTCAAACAAACAAAAATAAGTATTTCCTAGGAAATTGACAAAGGAAGTAAATTCCAATGAATTACAACTTCCCATAGGAATTTAATTCCTACGTCAACCAAACGACTTCTAAAAATCAAATTATTATTACTAGTTTGTAATAATATTTTTGGTATGTTTATTTGATCCATATATGAAATTGGATGGTATATAATTTATTCATAAATTGTATGTGACAAGTTGATTTATTTTAAATAACTAAAAAAAAGGCATTAAAGTATCTACTTATAAAGTGGTGTCCTTTAAGACACGAAATTATCATGTGGTATGGTAATGTATTTTATACCTAAAACATAAAATGTATATTATGGTAAATAAATTCCATAATATTTAATAATTGATTTATTATTACTAGTTTGTAATAATGTAAGTAAATTACTCAAGTTATGCATATTTTTATGTATGAAATTCAATTTTGAATTCAATCACAAAGAATTCACATTTCTTTTTAGTGATTGAATGTTTACAAACAGGGGAGATAATTTTTTAAAACCTTCAAGTGTAAACTAATAAAGATAATGTTTTATACATAAATATTTGTCTTTGTATTAGAATAATTATCTCTAGTTTAAAATATTTAATAAAAAGTCATTTTAAGGAAAATGCACATTTAGGGAACTTGATGAATATATCTGGTCGAAGGTACTAGAATAATGTTACTTCTAGTGTTCCATATTTCTCAAATGTGGAAGGAGACTTATTAAGTTCTATGATGCCATAATATGAAGACTGATGAACTATTGATAAGTTCAAGGCCCGTTTAGTGGCACAAGGCTATATACAAAAGCACGGTATCGTTCACTTCGATACACATGCACCAGTTGCAAGAACAACCACCATTCGGTTATTGGTAGCGTACCTTCGATTCACAAATCTAGTGATTCATCAAATGGACATGAAAACTGTGCTTTGTATGGTGAACTAGATGAAGAAGTTTACATGTAACAACCCGATGGGTTCGTTTTGAAAGGACATGAATACAAGGTGTGTAAATTGTTAAGTCATTATACAGAAGCAATGGCATCAAAAGTTTGGTGAAATGTTTTTGTCTTTTGGATTCAAATTGAATCAAGCCGATAAGTGCTTTTATAGCTAGTTTGTTGGGCAAGGCAACATAATCATTATATGTCTCTACGTTGATGATATGCTCATATTTGGTACTGATTTAGTACGGGTTCAAGAGGCAAAAGAGTTTTTTTCAGTTCATTCCAAATGATGGACATGGCGGAGGTTGATGTGATGTTAGGGATAAAGATCATAAGAGACGGGAATGGAATCAAGTTAAGTCAAGCTCATTACAATGACAAAGTACTTAGAGGATTCAACATGTTCAAGATTATTTCAATCTCGACCCCTATCCACATGTCGAACTTCGTAGACATGAAAATGAACTAGTTGCGCAATTAAGCATATTCTAAGGCTATTAGATCGCTAATGTATGCAATGACTTGTACGAGATCGGATATTGCCTTTGCGGTAGCAAAGTTGAGTAGGTTTACTTGTAATCAAGGTCCGCGGCATAAGAAAACGATTAAGAGAGTATTAAAATACTTGAAGGCTACTATGGGATGTGGTATCACTTATAGTGGAGAACCTCCAAGTTTGAGAGGGTTATTCCAATGCAAGTTGAATCACAAGTGAAGAGGATAATTCTTCTACAAGTGGTTGGATGTTTGTTTGTGGGGGAAGAGCCATATCTTGTTCTTCGAAGAAACAAACGTGCATTGCTAATTCCACTATGGCTTCCTAGTTTATAGCGCTAGCGTTTGCAGGGAAGCAAGCGGAATGGTTAAGGGATCTCATGTTTGAGATACCGATACTACCAATGCCTATATTACCGGTGGCAATTCATACGGATTGCAAGATGGCATTGGCGAAGGCTAATAGTCAAGTGTATAATGATAAATCTCGTCATATTGCTCTTAGGCATAGCCTAGTGTAAGGATTTATCGTTAATGGGGTCATACCTCTTGATTATGTGAACACTAAGTTCTATTTGGCTGATTTTTCATTAAAGCCATGAGTAGGGAATCAATTGAACAATCATCAATTGCAATCGGATTACGTTACTAAAGTTCAATTAGAAAGCCCAATTCACGCATGATTAACGTTGTGTCTGAATTCAATGTGGTGTAATTCTTTTTGGATTTTGTAAGCAACAAGTTTTAATGACCCATCGTTGCTTTGGACCGTGAATAGCGAGGTAGTCGTCATTTAAAGTTCTCAAGGCCCGGAGTTGAAGAGCTCTTGGTGAATATCCATTCGCAGGGATATTTTATACGTAGTGAGAACCTACCTATATAATTTTGAAGTTTGGCCGTTTCAAGTAGTCAAGATAAACGTATAGACTATGATAAACGTATGAATAGATATGAACATGGTCATTATAATGTGTCAAAGAAATGACATTGTGTTATTTGTTCTATGTGTACTTCATCTTCAAATGGTCAAATGTGTTATATGATTCAAATCCGCAGGGATATCATTATATCACGATCGTTTGTCAAGTGTGTTGTACTAGGTGTTAATTCAATCCGCAGGGACATTAGCATTGATGCATAGAACGTGATTTCGAAATCAGATTTTGAGAAAGAAGAAGAAAGTCCTAAAGGCTCTAAATGGGGGAGGATTTTTGAGATTTAGAGCATGTAGGACTTTCTCCAAGGCTTAATTATATGTACATATGCATAGACTAAGCAAGAGCATAACAATGAAGCAAATCAAAAACTTTCTAGAAGTTGTTTATGGAACTATGTGGTTGTTCGTGAAACGAAGCTATGTTTCATGGAGTAAAGTGTTGTTATGAACAGATGTTTTACATCATAAATAACTGGTAACCACCAGGTATTGTTTGGATGAATTCATGTGACACTTCAACTCTATTAATAAGAGTGAGTGCATGGAAATTATTTGTCATCTTAGAGAATTCATTTTCTGAAATCTTTCTCTCATTCTCTTGAAATGTAAAGGAGAGTGATCAACTCTTTTATTGTTTTTCTGATTTCGATCTCTACAAAAACACAAAGTCGTTTAGTTCAATCGATTCGTACGAATCGGTTGATGTGATTGATCGTATCTCTTTGTGAATTTCCAGTTTCATAACCCAAGTACCTTTGTGGGGGAAATATCACAAAAGGAAAGCTTGTAGACGCCTTCAATCTATATTAAGATTTCTGGTGACGCCTTCTTCGCAAACTAATCTTCATTACGGTGTTGTTCATTTCATGGTTTATTCAAAGCAAGGAGTCCATTGTCATACACAAAGGTTCGCATTATTATTTCTAGCAGTGATAGTAGGAGTTACTCCTTGAGTTTATAAAGTGATGCATACTCTTCTCTTTCTCCGATGTGGGACAACTCACATGTGGGTATCACATGGGCACTTCAACATAACTCAAAATCAAATAAGTAGTCATCAAAAAGATCACGTATGACTCTTAATTATGAAAAATCATTGTCATTTACTCCCTCCTATTCAACCTAAATGTCCCATTTCCATTTTGGGTCAAGTCACCCTAAATGTCCCATTTTCATTTTTGGCATGATTTTTTTACCCTTATACCCTTATTCACCTTACCTATTTACTTTTTTAACCTTAATAAACTCATCTAATTTATTCTATTTTCTCCATAAACAATCAAATTAACTATCCTAATCTAACACCATTTTAATCACTCCCTCCAAATTAAAACTCACCCCTACCCACCCCAGATATAAAAACCCATCTCACCTTCTCTTAGTCTTCTTCTTCTAATTTATTCTAGAACCTCCTCCATTGTTCATGAAACCCTAGATCTGGGTTTCCTTCTCTTCGTCTTCTTCTTCGTATTTCTGGGTTTGTTGTTTCCTTCTCTCTAGAACATCCTCCATTGTTCTCTTCTTCTTCGTGTTTGTTCATGAAACCCTAGATCTGGGTTTGACCTTCCTTCTCCACCATGGACGATAACCCTAAACCTTCCAAAGTCTCACCCCTCAAGAACCCTAAAACTGTCATTGCTTCACATGTCCTTAACTTCCCCTCACCTGATGTTTCCCCTCTCAAAATCCCCAAATCTCCTCTCTCAATTTCTGCGTATTACGATGATAATTTTTTTTGACTCATATGAGGATGGCTACTCTTCAGTTGAGACAGATCCAAAATGGGGTAGAGATCTAGACTCTGAGGGTGAACCTATCTACACCCCTGAGCCTGAAATGTACCCAGATCGTGAGTACACCTCTATTGATGCTGTTTTCTCTAATACTGACTGCGAGGACGAAGATTGGCTGGATAAACTTGGGCCATTTTCGAGTATGTTTCTGTTCTTGTGGGTGTGTTTGCCGATGATGATGTTTGCTTAATTTAGGGTTTTTTTCGATTGCGTTTTTTTTCTGATGCTCAATGATTTTGTTGAGAGCATTTTAAATTGCCACCTATAAAAAAATGAACTGAAAATTAGTGTTTGGATTGTTTTCCCAAAACTAAAGCGCAAAGAAGTTCGTTTTTTGCTCAATGATTTGCATGCGTTTACTACTCTGAGAGCATGCATTTTTGGCTTCTTGTGTTGAACTGGTAAATAGATTGTTGATTTGCATTTTCTGTGCTTGCTGTGGATTGTTCCTTCGTTTCCCAAAAATTATGTTTAGTGTTCTTTGAGGCTCTGTATCTTGCTGTTAGTTGTTTTGTTATCACCATCATTGTTGGTCTTGGTCTTGGTCTTGTTCTTGTTCTTGCTGTTGGCTTGTTGAGGCTATGTATTGTTGCATTTGTTCTTGTTGTTGGCTTGTTGAGGCTGTGTATTGTTGCATTTCGTGTAACATGTTTTGTTCACTGTTGAGGCTGTGTATTGGCGCCTCATTTTTCATTTGAGATTCTGTTGAACTTTCTGAATTTTTTGTGGCGCCTGATCTGGTTTGTTTTTTTTGGACAATTAATTTGGTTTATTGGTTTTTAATGGGATTGGTACAATGATGATGTTTTTTTAAAAAAAAAATGAAATTTTGGTTGTTTAACATACGGTGGCAATTTTTGAGAAATTTAACGCATCGATTTTTTTGATAACCTGGACAATCTGAAGTCGATGATCAGAAAAAAATCCGCACCTACATGATCAAGAAAGATTTGAACTACACCGAGGCCGTTGAAGATTTGAGGAGGCTTGACGAGATTAAGTAGTTATCTCTATGTAATTTTATTTTTCCACTTATGTAATGTACTGTAATTTAACTAATTAACTCGAACTATGTAATTTTCGGCTATTATAAAAATATTTATCCACTTTTGAAGGACCAAAATATTCAACATTTACTTATTCCATCACAAATATTCAAAAATGGAGGAAATTATTAATTCCCTACTCTTTTCATTAAAAACTCATAATATCACTCTCTCTCCTACTCAAAAGGTCCCATTTTGACTCTCCTTAAAAACCGTGAAAAGTCAAATGAGACATTTGAGCTGCATAGAAGGGAGTATTATATTATTATCACTTTATCATCTAGTAAAAATATTATAGCTCTTTTAATATAGAAATAATAAGTAAATTAGTCAAAAAATTTAGGTTCTCAAAACAACGGGGCCCTAAACCGTTGCGTATGGTACTCTGGTAAAAAGTCGCCCTGATATGTCGGAAAATATAGTCTCAAATCGCAAAAACATTGATAATATGTTTAATGTGTGACGAAAATTGTTGTCCCATTGAACTAATTACTAAACACCACACTCAAAAGATAAAATTGAATATTCTAGTTTTAAATGTATAATTTTGTGTAGAATGGTGTACAAAAACTCTAGCTAGATTGAATTTTAGATTGGTTAATTTTAAAAGCTAGTAGGTCATTTAAACACCCAATAAACACTACCATAAAGATAGGTTTTAAAATACCGAACGATAAGATTTCAAACCTTTAAAATCATCTTTTATCTGAAATAGTTAGGCAATTTGACAATACCAAACGACTCTAGTATAAAGTTGTCCAATCCAAATCTCGTCAAAATGTTTGTGGTTGGATTGAAGATGGTGAAAGATGGTTGAAGATCTTCAAAGACACCTACAAAACAAATAAAGATTACCAACTCGAAGCGGTACCGTGAAAAGCATTTCCAATGATTAAGTTAGATGGCAGTTTAATATGAATATGAAAATGAAATTAGAATTGATTAGAGAAAAATTGAAAAACCTTAACTTATTTCATTGGAAAAATCACCTAGAATAATCCAATTTATTCGTGATTTTCCTATAATACATATATAGATTAATGATGAATAATCCCAACGTTGAGGGGTATTTTCCTAAAGTAAACCCAGTGACCGGATGACTTGTTTTAGCAAGTTTTAATTTTTTTAAAAAATAACTTAAAATAAAATGTCGAAGAAAATGTTCAAAAAATGTTAAAAAAAATTTATGATTTTTTTATCATCAATTTTATGTAAAATTTTAAAATTTTTCTCTAATTTTAAATTAATTTTCAGTTTATTTTTTTGGTAAATTACCTACTATAGCAGATTATCGGGTTACCCAAGTTTACTCTAGACAAATACCCCTTAAAGTTGAGATTATTCATGGTAATCAATAGGTGAGATTATTGTAGAAAAATTACGAATATGTTGGATTATTCTAGGTAAATTTTCCTATTTCATTAGGATGTTTGTGTATACTTATATATGTTGTCTTGGCATTAATTTTGAAATTGTTTGGATTTACTTTACAAACTCATAATTGATGAAAAGATTGATACTTAATCCGAAATCATACTTGAATATTTCATTAACTATTTTTGATCTGGGCTTGTGCAAGAGTTAGATATAACAAGTAAAGTTTCATAGTATAAAAAGTTGTACTTCCATAGAATTATCCACCAAACATTATATGCAAGTTCACAATGTAGAATCTTTCTCAAACGTAAAGTATTTACAACACTTTCCCTGTCACGTAGTGAGCCAAATCATATCCAAAAACCACGTCTACTCTGATACCATGTTTGGTTGTAATAATTCATTACATAATCACTTTATAGGCCTACTCATGTAGACACACCCACAAGGCACTTGATGAAATTTACTCTTTTCCGAAACATTATACTATTAGGAGAATTACCCCGCTAAGCTCAAATCATCAACTTTTCCAAGTAGGCATTATCTATTATTGTATTCTGACGTCTACCCTAAACTCCTCGTGTTGGAATTTAGAGTATATAATGGTAATTGGAAATGTTTAATTAGTTATATTAAATAAATAATTTAATTATATTAATTAAGAATATCCCAAAGTGTGCATTTTAAAGGAAAGAAAATGGGACAGAACAGAGTGTGCACCCCGCGGAGTTTTACGCACCCCGCGGAGCCTGTCAGAGGCATTTGCGCACCCCGCGGAGAACTAGGCGGCCCGCGCATGCCTGTTCTTCGTGCAGCTTCGTCTTATTTCTTGCTCTGTTTCATTTTGTTGGTTACTCTATAACCACCCACGGTTTATATGGTTATTATAATCATGTTTCCTGGGATATATGGGTTGAGTGGAAATTGACTTTAATTCATGAATTGGTCTCGGGTTTCACGGATCAACCTTGTGTTTCATGAAGCAACACTTTGCTTCATGAAGTAATATGAGCTATTCTATAAATATAGAATGCTTGTGTGTTATTTGACACATCCATATTTTCTGATTTTCTTCTCTTCTTGAGCATTTCAATCAAGAACTTGCAATCCTTGATTGTGTATTTCCATATTTCCTTCCATTTAAGTTGTTCTTACGTCATTCTAATTTTCATGTGCTAGGAGATTAGTGTGATTCTTTGTATCTCAGAACGTATTTCCGGTTTGTTCCCATGCACCGTGGTAGGGAGTAAATAACGTTTTAGGAAAGAGCATCTCGCCTAGAATAATCAAGTTCCAACAAAATCTTCTTGTTACTTGGTTCGTGTTTGAAGATTGGTGTATCGGAGATCTCGGTGGTGTACATAATTTGGTTTTTTCTAAAATTTGGTTTTTCTATAACGTTTTAGGAAATAACGTTTTAGGAAAGAGCATTTTGCCTAGAATTTATAAGCAAGGCTCTTGATCGTCATATGTAGTTTGGTTTTTCTATCACAAACTTGTATTTTAATTTATTGTAAATTTATAAATTAAAGTACATTTTCTAACAATCTAAAACGTTAACCTCTTGAATTATAATATGACAAGTCTCAAGGATTTGACTACCAATTTTGTGAAATTGGACAAGTATGTAGGCAATGAATTTAGGAGATGGCAAAAGAAAATGCTTTTCTTATTGACTACATTGAATGTTGCTTATGTGATAAGTACACCAAGGCCTAGTGAAAAGGAAGATGAGACTCCGGAGGATACCCGTGCTAGAAGCAAATGGGACAATGATGACTTTATATGTAGGGGGCACATCCTTAATGGTATGAGTGACACTCTCTTTGATGTTTACCAAAATGTTGAATTCGCACAAGAAATGCGGTCATCTCTTGAAACTAAGTACATGGCCGAAGATGCATCAAGTAAGAAATTTCTTGTAAGTAATTTCAATAACTTTAAATTTGATGATGCTCGCCCTATTATGGAACAATTTCATGAGATCCAACGTATGTATGATAATATTAAAAGGCATGATATAAATATGGATGAACTCTTTGTTGTTTCAAGTATTATCGATAAATTACCACCATTATGGAAAGATGTTAGGAACACCCTAAAGCATAAAAAGGAGGAAATCGATCTTACCCAACTTGTCACCCATCTTCTCATAGAAGTTGGCATTCGTGAGCAAAAGAAGGTTAAGGATCCATCCTCGGTTTCTACCATTAACATGTAGGTAAAAATTCTAACAAGTCCAAACTTGTGAAGAATAAGAAAAGGGGTTCTAATTCTTTCAAGGGAAAATCTACTAAATCCTCTAAGAAGCCTATGGTTCATGGGTGTTGGTTTTGTGGAAAACCGGGTCATCAAAAGAAGGATTGTTTTCTTTTCAAGAAAAAGAATGGTAACAAGGGTGAGGCTTCTACAAGCCAAGATCCCATGAATGAACTCACAATTGATTATGTTTAATTCCAATTTGGATTTAAATGGAACAAATAATAATATTTGTTGTGTGCAGGATGATTCATGGTACATGGATTCGGGTGCCTCTAGGCACGTTTACATGGATAGGAGATGGTTTAAGACCTTTCACAAGTGTGATGGTGATGAGTTTCTCTATATGGGAAATAATTCTACTATTCAAATACTTGGGAAACGGACGGTTGATTTACATTTCACTTCGGAAAATCTTCTAACTTTGAAGGAAGTGATGTTTGCTCCTAAAATTGCAAGGAACCTAGTGTCGGGGCCAACCTTGAATCGCATGGGATATAAATTAGTATTTGAATCCGATCGATGTGTAATTAGTAGGGGTGGTGTATTTATTAGTAGTTGTTAGTTGAATTGTAATCTATTTAAACTTTCTATTAAAACATGTATAGATAGTAGTATATTTCATATTTATGATAAAGATGTACATATGTATGAATTATGGCACAATAGATTATGTCATGTAAATTATGAAAGTATGATTTATATGGGTAAATTAGATATTATTCCTATGTGTGGTTTTGATAATAAAAAGTGTAGTACTTGCATGTTAAATAAAATCACTAGAAATCCTTTTAGGAAAGTAGAAAGATCTTCTAACATTCTTGATTGGATTCATAGTGATTTATTTGATTTTCATAGTACTCCATCTTTAGGTAACAAAAGGTATATGATCACATTTATTGATGATTATTCTAGATTTTGTTATGTGTATTTATTGCATTCTAAAGATGAGGCCTTAAGTATGTTCAAAATATTTAAGAATGAAGTAGAAGTAAAATTGAATTCTAAAATCAAACGACTTAGCACGGATAAAGGAGGGAAATATTATAACCCTTGATATTTCCAAGAAATGGGAATTGTCCATGAAACTACGGCGGGTTATTCACCACAATCAAATGGTGTTGCCGAAAAAAATCGGACTTTACAAGAAATGGTTAATTCCATGTTATCCTACTCAGGATTGAGTGAAGGATTTTGGGGTGAAGCGATGTTGACCGTATGTCACATCCTTAACCGAGTTCCTACTAAAAGGAAAAAGACTATTCCTTATGAACTATGGTACAAGAGGAAACCAAACTTAAATAATTTTCGAGTTTGGGGATGTAGGGCAATTGTAAGAGTGCCCGGTAATAAAAAAAAAAGAAAATTGGTGAAAGAGGTTTCGATTGCATCTTTGTTGGCTATGCACATCATAGTCATACCTATAGGTTTTATGTAATGGAACCCAATGACTACATATCGATTAATTCGATAATTGAGTCTAGAGATGCTATTTTTGATGAAACACGATTCTCATCAATTGGTAGGCCTAAAGACCTACAAGTTAGTACCAATGTTAAAAAACCACGTCTACTCTGATACCATGTTTGGTTGTAATAATTCATTACATAATCACTTTATAGGCCTACTCATGTAGACACACCCACAAGGCACTTGATGAAATTTACTCTTTTCCGAAATATTATATTATTAGGAGAATTACCCCGCTAAGATCAAATCATCAACTTTTCCAAGTAGGCATTATTTATTATTGAATTCCGATGTCTACCCTACACTCCTCATGTTGGAATTTAGAGTATATAATAGTAATTGGAAATGTTTAATTAGTTATATTAAATAAATAATTTAATTATATTAATTAAGAATATCCCAAAGTGTGTATTTTAAAGGAAAGAAAAATGGGACAGAACAGAGTGCGCACCCCGCGGAGTTTTACGCACCCCGCGGAGCCTGTCAGAGGCATTTGCGCACCCCGCGGAGAACTAGGCGGCCCGCGCATGCCTGTTCTTCGTGCGGGTTCGTCTTGTTTCTTGCTCTGTTTCATTTTGTTGGTTACTCTATAACCACCAACGGTTTATATGGTTATTATAATCATGTTTCCTGGGATATATGGGTTGAGTGGAAATTGACTTTGATTCATGAATCGGTCTCGGGTTTCACGGATCAACCTTGTGTTTCATGAAGCAACACTTTGCTTCATGAAGTAGTATGAGCTATTCTATAAATATAGAATGCTTGTGTGTTATTTGACACATCCATATTTTTTGATTTTCTTCTCTTCTCGAGTATTTCAATCAAGAACTTGCAATCCTTGATTGTGTATTTCCATATTTCCTTCCATTTAAGTTGTTCTTGTGTCATTCTAATTTCCATGTGCTTGGAGATTAGTGTGATTCTTTGTCTCTCGGAACGTATTTCCGGTTTGTTCCCAAGCACCGTGGTAGGGAAGAAATAATGTTTTAGGAAAGAGCATCTCGCCTAGAATTTATATCAAGTTCCAACAAAATCTTCTTGTTACTTGGTTCGTGTTTGAAGATTGGTGTATCGGAGATCTCGATGGTATACATAAGCAAGGCTCTTGATCGTCATATGTAATTTGGTTTTTCTGTCACAAACTTGTATTTTAATTTATTGTAAATTTATAAATTAAAGTACATTTTCTAAACCCTCCAATAATAAAACACAAAAGAAACGTGCTTATGTAGGCAACTATTGTCAACTTTCCAAAGTAGCCATTATTATTGTTTTTCTTTTTGTTACCACTAATGGCTACTCATCCTCATATAAATATGCACAAAATCAAGCTTAAACTTTGATCACTCAATTCCTCATTTCACTCTTTCTCGGGAAATATCAAACTAAACTAAACCTAATCAAAGGTAAAAATGGCAGGACCTCGACTTTCAATGGAGGTTGGAAACGATGGCGTCGCTCTCATTACTCTTTTGAATCCTCCTGTTAATTCCTTAGCAATTCCGAGTATGTTGATTCTTTATATATCCTCATTTTCGTCGAATTTAGTTTCATTTGATTTGAATTGCAGTAAATGAAATTTGCTTTTTTCGGTTGAATTTGTTGTAGTAATTGCGGGATTGAAAGAGAAATACGATGAAGCTTTGAAGAGAAATGATGTCAAAGCTATTGTTATTACTGGTAAGTTGAAACTATGATCTGAAATTATCACCGAAGAGAATGTTAAAATCAATTGGTTGACAGTTTAGTTGTTTAATAATTGTTACGACTAATATTTTTTATTCTGATTGACTGATTTTTGTTTAATCTAAGTCAATCCGTTCATAACAAATGGAGAAATCAAATTACATAGGATTAACATATATTCTGACAGATCAGCCAAAATTGTTAACACTATAGCTGCGGCATTTTATCATAATTTGCAAATCAATATCTGCTATTTGAAAAGATTAAAAGCGGAATTAGAAAAGTTGATTGGGTTGTTGTGGTTTGAATACAATTTGTATTAAATTCAAATGAAATACATAGGTCTCTACTTATACAAGATTAAGAATACTAAAAGAGGAAGTAAAATAACTACATGAATAAAGGTCATAAAAGTATTTCCTAAACTACTAAATTCCTACACTATTGGCAACTATGTTGGTGAAGTTTCTAGACTCTAGTTGCTGAGTTTTCAAAACATTTAGGTGTTTGATGGAGATTCTTTTTAGTTTGTTGAATTTTAAGTGTAATTTGTTTCTGTTTAACTGGTCAATGTTCGCTGTTTTTTGTTTATGAATATGAAATTGCTGTTTATATTAGGTGAGAATGGGAAGTTTTCAGGCGGTTTCGACATTAATGTTTTTGAGAAAGTTCACAAGACTGGTAATTTTTTTTACCTTGATTTGATTGACAATGATGTAACACATAATACTAGAATGAAATTTATGAAGCTACTTGTTTTATCAGGAGATTTATCTGTATTGCCGGATGTATCAGTTGATCTTTTGGTTAACACAATTGAAGGTCCTCACTTAATTCAACTTTCATTCTCTTAATCATATGATAATCAATAAATATTTAAGGATAGTGTATGTTTTGTTCAATGGTCCGGAATTTTTGGTATTACTGCTCTCAGATGCAAGAAAACCATCTGTTGCTGCTATACAAGGACTTGCACTTGGAGGTGGCTTAGAATTGGCTATGGTTTGTGTTATTGTTTTGTCTATCCTCTAAATTTCTCGTTTTCATGTATTGTTTTCAAGTTCTAAGAAATATTCTTGGAGGGAAGGAAAGTGAGGTTTTAGTACAATAAAGTTTAAGACGTAAAAATTTTAATGGTACTTAAATCATAGAAAATGAGATGCTTATTTTAGGAGTGGAGTGAGTATCTTTTATGTGAATGTTTTTTCCTTTGACTCCCTTCAATATAGCTCAAGGGAAACTTTGCCTTGTCGTCAGGGATGTCATGCACGCATTTCTGCACCCAGAGCGCAACTTGGATTGCCTGAGCTATCGCTTGGAGTTATTCCAGGCTTTGGAGGTACAAAGACTATCTTTTGATACTAGTTCAATGCCAAGTAAAATATTTAACTTTGTTCTGTACACTTACTCAGGGACACAACGTCTTCCGAGGCTTATTGGTATAAAAAAGGCTGTTGAGATTATGCTTGTAAGCCTTACTTTTTTAAATAAACCTTATAAGAATAATGCTTGATTGTTTTTATTTTCCACCCTTCGACAATAATCTCTATTTCCCAAATATTGTGGGCATATGCTAATCTGTCTAAATGCAAATGAAGATTTAGTGACCAACGTTTGACGTTCTTACACATGTATTTTTTATTAGTGTGTCTTTCATCATGATGTTCATACTCTGTTTTGGTGAAAATGGGTTGTCTTTTAATAATACTTATTCTCTAAAGTCTATGTTCCACATTAAACAATTCATGAGAAATTCATGGCCATGTATGATTAGATATTTTCCTTTCTTCTTAAATTGATCACTAGAAATGCAAGGGCCCGGTTACTTATCGATATTATATTATTATGCTTTAACTACCTCAGTAGCATGAAAGGAATGAGTGCTGTAGCGGCTGCTGTTCTGATTTGCTTAGGAAAACAGCTATTATTGTGTTTTTCTTAAAAGCTGCCGTACCATAAACTATTATTCTAAAAACCATCCCTGACATAAGACTATTAGTATGAAAACTGCCCCTAGTTAAAAACATTGGTGCAAACCACCCCTTTATCTCTAATTCATACTCAAAGCTGCTTGTCATTTCTAGTAATCTTAATTAACTTTCATATCAATCCAAGTAAGCTTTAATTACCCTTTCCCCCACCATCTCCGTAGCCATTTTACCCTTATAAATAGCCTCATAGCATATAAAGGAAACTGTTGGATTTAAAAAATAAAAAAAAAAGAAAGAAAAACAATCAAGTACCTACCTCCTGATAATTTGTACAAATTTCATTGAAGCTTCAACTTCTATTATATTTCACAAGGTTATTTCATTGAGTTCTACATCAGTTTGGCCTTGGAAAACAAAATATATTGAGGCTGTCACCAATGTTTCCAAACTCAGTTAAAAGCAGAAGAGCTAAATTAGGTGGAATTAAGGCTAGTTAAAGCTTAATAAGACTATTTGACATACTTGGATGGCCATTATAATTATAGAGGGAACTTTTAAAAGTAAATTTTATGAGGGAAAGTATATTGGGAATATTATTAAAGGAGAAAGAGGGACAAATTAAAGTGCTTTTAGATGTTGGTGAGCAACAGGAAAGGTTGAGAGTAAAGAAACAAACAAGGAAATTTTTTTGGGGGGGATGATTTTTTCCAATAAATCTAGGCATCTTAGGATCATAATGGATGATGGTTTGTTTTGAAATTGAAGAGAATCTTAGAGGTAGTTTTGGAATAAAACCTTAAATTTTGGGTGGTTTTTGTCAAAATGTCCTTGGCAACATGAACCTAAGGCATTTGATGATACTTATAACTATGCATAAGCATGTTGAACATGCTGTTTGAAAATGGCTTATTCTGAGTTATATGTTGCTGGAGTCAGCTCCTCAAATGCAGAGTAAGTCCTTTATTTTTATTTGAAAGGCCTTTGGTATATCTGTTAATAGGTGTAATTAGAGTTGTTCAAAATCAACCCGACCCGATTATCTGAACCACAACCAAAAATTATCCGACCTAAAATATATATGATATTTTTTAGGTTTATTGAACCGGCATAACTTGAACCGAAGTTGTACTCGAACTGATTGATGACCGAAAACAGTGAAATCAAACCTGACCTCTAACCGAAATTCATAATCAACATATCATTGTTAACTGAGATTACCCGAACCCAAAAGTTATCGACCCGAGACAGATCCAGCCCGAATTATGCACGAAACCAGATGCAATCTGATTAAAACGGAATTAACTCAAATCGTTTTTCAATCGACTTGATGCAGACCCAAACGGATTATTAATCAAACTACTATAAACTGAAATCAATTTTTAGCCAAAAACAAGTCGAACCTAATTTCATCAAATTAAGGACCAATTTCAGTTATTAAATTATGAATATTTGAAATATAATTTTTTACTTTTAAAATATTGTAAAACAAATTATCAATAAATAAATAAGATTCCCCATGATATTGATATCAATTATAAACGAATATCAAATAATAATTATATACACTATAAATGTTTGCAAGCATAGGCAAATCTACGTTGGGGGGCCCCGGTGGTTCGTGCCCCCATGTGAATTGAAAAAGAAAACAAGTTTTAATCTAGTTTTGATTCGCAGGGTCTTCAAGAAATGACTGATGGAGAGAGATTTTTGAGATAGTAGCGTTATCTCCTCACATAAAACCCATTATATTCTCACATATAACCCATCAGATATAGTTTGTTATTTTCTTTGTCCCTCTTATTTATCTCATTGTTTTTGCACCGATTTCTTTTTGGGCAATGGTCTCACTCATTTATATCGTCCTCAAAAAGTGTTATATATGTTCAATACTAAAAATGTTTTTTGAATTGTTTTAGAGTGTCATCTTTTTGAATATATTTGTTTTTATCTTTGAATGTGTTATGTTCTTGTTTGAAATATTCGAAATAATAAGGAAAAAACAAGAGATTTTTTTTGCAACACGTTTGAGTAGACAATGTGTTTATTAGATTTTGTTTTTATTATGTGAGGATGACATTAATTAAACTTCATTAAGCTTTTTGGTTGCCATCGTTTGAGATGAGAATGACGTTAATTGACCGCTTTAATATTATTTTGGCTTTAGCTTGAGATTATTGTGCTTCTACATGTCGTTTTACTGGAATAAAAAAATTTAGTTCATTTTACAATCGAAACTCTATCGAAGTTACCGCAAAAATTCTCTTAAAATTTTGTCCTGCACCCCTGAGATTCTGAACTATGGATCCGCCCCTGCAAACCCTATAATGCTTTTGAACTATCAAAGTTAAACAATTTCAAACCCCAACATTGTTATAAAGTTGATTTGAAAAGTAAGTGTTAACTAATAACAATTATGTCCCAATTATAATTTAAATAAATTGATCTGACATAAAACAACTAGTCATTATTTTTTCGTAAGTAAATAAGCCTACATCAATTATAAAACCAATTATTAACTTAATCCCATATTGACCTAATCGATAGCACTTCGTAACCAATACCATTTTGAAAAATAAAGCTCAAATTCAATTTATGCTCGGAAAAACCGAACTAATTATAGACCGATGACAACCCAAACCCTATAGACCCTCGAATCGAATTTCAACGGGTAACTAACCGATGCGAACCTGATAACTCGAATAACCGTTGTTAAACCGACTCGTAACTAACCGATATGGCCCGAGTATGACCCGCCGCGACATACAACTGAAAATTAACCGATCCGAAATTTAATCGAACCAAATGACACTTATCTGTAACCGACTCGATGACCCGAATGAATATCTCTAGTTGTAATCATTATGTTCTCACATGTGTACTTTTCACTTTAGTTCTTTTTTTTAGAGAGGAAAGTATCAAGGAAAGAACAAATTTGAACATCTAAACTGTAGAAGCTTTGAGTTACTAGATTATAGTGGATTTGACTGAGTTCTCTGACACTACTATTTTTCAAAACACCAGCAAACTGAATCCTTGTTCAAATTGATGCTTTATGCTACACTTCTAGTTAATAAAAGATTGTGTGAAGAACGTTTTTCTAGTTTTGTTCAAATTTGTTTACTTCAAGTCATTTTATGCTATGACATATTTCCCAAGTCTTCAAAGCCGATAACATCTGAAGATGGAATGAAGCTTGGCCTTATTGATGCTGTTGTGCCCCCTCAAGAGTTGCTGAAGGTAGCACGTTTATGGGCATTGGATATTGCTGTGAAAAAGAAGCCTTTTATTAGATCCCTCCACATGTCTAATAAGTTAGGTTCCCTAGCTGAAGCACATGAATTCCTGATTATGGCTAGACAAAAGGCAAAACAGACTGCTCGGAACATGCCTCAGCACCAAGCCTGCCTTGATGTTATTGAGGAGGGTATATTACGTGGAGGCTATACTGGAGTATTGAAGGTATTTTGTTGTGACTATGTCATTATTTATGAATGATTTTAAAACAAACTATTAGATGCAAATGTATGTTACAGGAGGCTAAAGTTTTCAAAGAGCTAGTTCTTACGGATACCGCCAAAGGTCTAGTGCATACCTTTTTTGCTCAACGTATGACATCAAAGGTACTTTTTTATCTCTTCTTATCTTGATTCCTCTCTTTCTCACAAACTCTGTCCATTGACGTAACCCCCTATCGGGTTAGAATTTATGAATTGAGTATATTTTTATATCTTTGAGCCAAATTAAGTTGTGATTTTTTATATCTGATTTCTTTGCTTGCATTCTACTTTTGGCCTCTAACTGTACTACATTTTATAGTTTTTGTCTCATTAAGTTAATTTGAGCAAAGTGTATGTGTTGTATAAGCTGTAGCTGGCTAATATCGATCTTTTACTATCTGGCTTCCTAGATAGAAAACATTTGACCCATGTAGACTTGCATCATCACACACTTTAAAATTTGTGTGTTCTAGAAGTCTTTTGTCTGGAATTGGACAACCACTACATATGGTAGCTAAAGGTCATTGTTTTTTATTATGAATGCCACATCTTTGTGTTTATAAGCTTCAAGTTTATGGTCAGGGATCATCACCTAACACTTCGATAGTTTATTTATATTTTTCATGTACGAAATGTTTTATTTTGATTACATCGGCTTTCACACTCATCCATTCCCCCCATTCTTGATCTATATTTGGTGTAGATTATTTATATTTTTCATGTACGAAATGTTTTATTTGGATTACATCGGCTTTCACACTCATCCATTCCCCCCATTCTTGATCTATATTTGGTGTCAATAGTCTGTTTTCTTTTTATAATTAGTTTTTCCACATTACTTCTGCGAACTTCTTCATTCCAACTCATGCACATTCAAGCAATTGAGTACACCCTCATTGTCATTGCTGATGCTTTACTAAATTTTCTCTGTTGGTAGCTCTTTCTTCCATCAAATTTGCATGTTTAAGTTGTTTTCTGTTTGCTATATGTTTTTATGGCAGGTACCAGGTGTTTCTGATGTTGGACTAAAGCCAAGACATATCAAGAAAGTTGCTGTTATTGGTGGGGGTTTGATGGGTTCTGGCATTGCAACAGCTCTACTGTTGAGCAATATACATGTTGTTTTGAAGGAAGTTAATGCTGACTTTCTTGCCAAGGGAATAAAATCTATTCAAGGTAGTTTTATTTCTATGGATTTTATTTTTTGATTTTGATCTCTTCCTTTTTATGCTTTATAGTTAGATTGATTTTTTTTTTTTTTAAGTTTTAACCTGCCTTCTCTGTCTTCACTTTTCAACATCGAATTGTATGACTTGTAGGGAACATCAGAGGGTTAGTGACAAGAGGGAAGTTGATACAGGACAAGGCAGAGAAAGCACTTTCATCTATTAGCGGTGTCTTGGACTACTCAGAATTCAAAGATGTTGATATGGTCATTGAGGTCAGCTTTATGTAACAATTTAGATTTTCAAAGTTGTCATTCTTGTCGCAGATGCTGGCAACACACTGAATTTTATAACACTTTGCAATCGAACATAGGTTCTTGATTTCTGCAATTGTTTAATTTATTAACAATTTGCTAAGAGTATGTGATTCTGTCTTTCAGGCTGTTGTTGAAAATGTATCTCTTAAACAAACAATATTTAGTGATCTGGAGAAAGTCTGCCCTCCACACTGTATTTTAGCAACAAACACTTCAACAATAGACCTCGATTTAATTGGAGAAAGGACAAATTCTCAGGAACGAATTGTTGGTGCCCATTTTTTCAGGTTTGATGCTATTCTTGTTTTTCAATCATTTGGAACTGTGATATATTTTATGCTGGCGGGTTAATATTTTTGTAGCCACTTGCTGATCTTAAGAGTTAATGGTTTAGTTAGCTACTTATATTTGGAGATTGTAAGGGGCAAAACTTTTGTCTCCATTATCCTTTCCATTGGTGTGATGTGTAAAAATCTGCCTCTTATAGAAAATAATCTATGCCCATTTTTTATTTTATGTAATAATATTTGTGTTATGCTTTCTTTGTGATGAAACTTGGTCATGCAGGCTTCTTTATCAGAAGCCTCTGCTGCATAGTAATGACACTATGAATTTGTGGCAGTGGAAGTAACACACTTAGCTCTTCATGAGTATTTCTCCTGATAGATTCAACGAAGTAGAACATTTTCTAAATATTATTCAGATGCATCGTTGTAGTTAAAATATATCAATTCTAGCATTAGAGTTAAGACTCCATGGAAACAATTCCCATGAATAATCAAAGCCATCTCTTACTAAAATTTTTTTAGAGTGAATTTTCAGTTGAGCTGTTTTGTTGATTTGTATACTTTTCTTTAATCTGGATGCCGCTTTGAATTCTTCTAATTTCTGTATGGATTTAATTATTGACAGTCCTGCGCATGTCATGCCTCTACTGGAAATTGTGCGGACAGATAAGACTTCTGCTCAAGTTATTCTTGATCTCATCACACTTGGTAAGGTCATTAAAAAGGTGCCTGTTGTGGTCGGCAACTGCACCGGGTTTGCTGTCAATCGAGCTTTCTTCCCATACACCCAGGGTGCCCATCTTTTGGCGAATCTGGGGGTTGACGTCTTCAGGATCGACAGAGTGATTAGTGATTTTGGCCTACCTATGGGACCTTTTCAGTTATTTCTTCCACCTTTATATGATTTGTCAAGTGATGCGTACATATGATTTTGTCCATGTTTAAGCAGCTTTTTTCAATTTTCTTGGCGTTTACTATTTAGTTATTGACTGTTAATGTTAGTCGTATTTCCTGGATCTTTATTCATGTTTGTTGGCGGCGCAAGCCCTTTCAACTTTGACTCGTATGTTTGATTCAATATTTTCTTAACGGACATGAAGGGACTGCAGCATCATTCTTTTTCCGCTTATATTACTAATCATGAAATGCATTATGAAACTCGAGAAGCTTCAACAATTGCCTAATGGTGAAAGCTGATCTGTTGTTACCTTGTTCATGGATGATTAGTGAATTCATTTGTCTACATATAATTAATGACTGGTTCATGTGTGTGCTTTATTAGCAGTATGATGCAGTGTGGATGAAAATGTGGCTTTCTTTGATTTACCAGGCTTCAAGATTTAGCTGGATATGGAGTGGCCCTTGCAGTAGGAAAGATATTTCGTGCTGCCTTCCCTGATCGTACTTTTAGTTCTCCTTTAGTTGATCTTCTAGTCAAAGATGGACGAAATGGTAATTGGTGATTTTTTAGCTATAAGCTGGTTATTGGAGAGTAAATTATAACTTATATAACGTTTGATAGGTATAAATTTTGACGATCTTTTGACTTTACAGGTAAAAACAATGGGAAAGGATATTATATATATGAAAAGGGGAGCAAGCCAAAACCTGATCCCTCTGTGCTACCAATCATTGAAGAATCTGGAAGATTGACTAATGTTATGCCAGGAGGAAAGGTAAACAAGTGACTAAAGTTGTTTCGTACTAATTGCAATCCGTTAGTTGTGGACCTTTTATTAACTTTTTTTCATGTATGCAGCCTATATCCATATCCGACCAAGAGATCTTGGAGATGGTGCTCTTCCCAGTAGTGAATGAGGCATGTCGTGTTCTAGATGAAGGAGTAGTGGTTCGAGCTTCTGATTTAGATGTAGCTTCTGTTCTTGGAATGAGTTTCCCTGCATATCGGTCCGTCTTTTGACTGAGTTACCCCTTGACTTAATTGAGTTTTCTTATTGTGTTTCTTCACAAAGATAGCAAAGGATTTCTAAAAATTACTAACATAAAATTTTATTGTTTCAGTGGTGGACTTGTTTTTTGGGCAGATACTGTTGGACCTAGCCATATGTATAATTGTCTGAAGAAGTGGTCTAACCTGTATGGTAGTTTCTTTGAACCATCTCAATTCTTGGAGGAAAGAGCTACCAAAGGCTTGTTACTGGTTAGTGATCTCCCAATCCCCAGCTGCCTTTAATTGCCTTGACTATTGTATGAGTTTTTTATTTCTTAATTGTATTCAGGAAAACCATAATCAATTATAGCACAAACAATACAACATTTCATCCCACCTAAGCGCTCTTGTAAGCACTATTTTGGAGTCAGATGTATCCAATCTTACCATCAATTGACCCTTAATAATATACATCTATCTACGACTTCGCACAATTAAAAGTGCAATTGATTTAGAGTGTGTTCGGATGGATGGAGTGATTGGATAACCAAATGGGAGGGGAAGAGATTTGAAAGGAAGGAAATTTGAAGGAAAGATTTGAAGGAAAAACTACCTCCCTTCCTTTCCCTTCCCATCCCTCCCCTCCTAAACAAACAAGAGTTTCTTCCGTTCCCTTCCCTCCCTTCCCTTTCTTTATTTTCTCTCCAAAATTGCTATCCAAACATAGTGTTAATAAACTTGTCTACTATATTTCATTTTATTCAAAACTAAAGAACTGTAAGTCTTTGCATCTATCAAAAACGGACAAAAAAAAACGTATACAATATAGAAAGGAAAATTTAAGATAAAACAAGCAAAACTGCAGAAACCGTCTGTATACTTCAACTTGCTAGGATGGAACAGCTGTTGGAAATCACCAGATGAAGACTGCCTCACTTTTTAGCATGTAATTTTCTTGCAGAGTGCGCCTGCTGCATCATCGTCATCTTCAAGATCACGCTTGTAGATAGGATAGGTATCATGTGATATATATGGCACAAAGACTGGGACGGGATAAAGGAAGAAATAACCAATCGACTGCATAAATAAAATTTCATGAGATTGGAATATTTAATATGTAAAAGAAAAATGTTTCGCGTTTTCTTGTCAACTGTATATTATTATTCTTACAAATCTCTCTTTTTTCAGCTCGATTCTGGTTTATTGAACTCGTTTGAGCTAAAGTTAGTTTTTATTAGTCTAATAACTTTTGTTTTTATTTGTTGCGGGGAAATAGAAAATAATTAAGCGGAAAAAATAATTGTGGAGGAGATAGAGTCTGGATTTGTGATGGTTAAAAATGAATATATAGCAAGTTAAAATATATAAACGACTAAAGATGATCGTAACAAATTATTTGCTACGGAGACCAAGTGATATGACATATCTTATGTGTAAATGTAAACGACTAAAGATGATCGTAACAAATTATTTGAACTTCTTTTCAACACTGTGCTTCTCAGGAGCTTTCACTACGTCATTGACTAAAGGTCAGCGAAAATTTGAAATAGATAAGATTCTTAATTAAAAAAAGCATGCAATAAGATTCAAATCAAACTTATTCTAAATATAAGCGCCTAATACCTCAGAGTACAGGTTCGGGTCTGTTCGCACTTTGTAAGTGCGAACAAGTAAGTGCAAACAGTAATAAACTGGTCAAAAAAATCAAGTGTTTGTTTGCACTTAGTAACTGCGAACAGGGTCAACTTACTAAGTGCGAACAACCCGAACCTAAAATTTGCAGATTACACGCTTAGTTTTGGAATAAGTTTGATTATGATCTGTATGCTTTTTTTTGATAAATAATCTTATTTATTTCAAATTTTCAAGGTCAGCATGATGGGGTGGTTAGTCTTTTTAACGGGTTAGATTATATAGAAACTCAAATGAATTAAGTCGAGCTAATACGCATTTGACTTGGCCCAATCCAACCTTTTAATTATAAATTATTATACCCGATTTTTAATTGTTTTTAATTATGAATTAGTGAACGTTTTATATGTAAAAATAATTTTTTTTCAGACTAGTGAATTAACACTTAAATTACCATTGTAGTATATGCAAGCAAGTGTGGGGCATTGAATTAAGCTTCTCGCTAAATGATGAATGAACACTAAATCTAATTCCAAAAAAAATTAATTCTTGCTTTTTTTTCTTCAATTATTTGTTTATTCTTTGACCTAAATTTAAAATTAACGTTTATTTTGTTCATTTATGAATATTTTTAGTGCTTTATGACAGTAATTAATGTAGATGTTTATAGTGTGTAGGTTGTTATATGAGTTAAAATAGGTAGGGCTTTAAATTCGGTTACTCGGTTGGGTTTTGGGTTGGATTTCATCGGGTTCGGATATTCTCGTGTTCGGGTTTTCCAAGTGATTTAGCACTTTGCATCGGGTCCATATCGGGTTGATACCTCACTGGGTCGGTTTCGGGTCATACTCATTTAAGTTTGGATTTGTACCGGGTTTGGTTAATACACTTCGGATCCAAATCGGTTATGCTGCAGGTCGAATCGAGTTCGATTAGACTATGATTCGGGTCGTTTTTTGTTTTAAATTAACATTAATTCAGATTACTATGGTTCGGGTTGACTTCGCATCGGATTTTTTGAGTTGTGCATTTAGTTATTCTCAGGATTCGGTTTGATTAAAATCCAATTCACGTGAGTTTTATGTCGAATGAAAATTATGGTTATTATACAATTAATTTATGTTGAAATCGTTTGTGATTGGAGAATAAAGAGTTATAGTCGGTTAATTAAGTTGTCGGTTAATAGACAAATTTTGTTTAGCCAAAGATAAAGCCGATAAGATTTGATTTCTGGCCTACATTTATTGTTTAACTTTAGCTAAACTAAACTTGATTCAATTCAATCAAACTTATTATTAATTGAATTAAACTTGATACGGTTAAATCAAATTATATCGCTTAAACACATTGTCGGGTTAATATCTAGTGTTGATTATGGGTCATTTTGGGTGGGATTATGTCGAGTACCTATCGGGTTAAAGACGGGTTCGAGTTGTAACAGGTTGGGTGCAAATCGAGTTCGGTTAACCACATTGTCGGGTCAATCTCGGGTGTCGGTTGTTCTCGAGTCGGACCGGTCGATTATTGGGGTAAAATAATCCGGTAAATGTCGGGTTACGGGTCAACATCAGGTTGAGTTTCGATCGGTTACAGGTCACTGCACCTCGGATCAACCAACGGGTCGGATATAGATCGGTTTCGGACGGTATTACAGGTCGGGTCAATTTTTTACAGCCCTAAGAATAGGTGTATGAGTTAAATAGGTGTTTACAGGTGTTATGTATTTATGGTATATAAATTAGGTGTCTAGGGCATTTAATTGGGTTAGACTTCTGGTAAAAAGATCTCTAAAAAAGATTGTTCGCACAAGAATTGTTGAATTATAATCCATTATCCTATCACACACTCCCTCGGTTTCTTAAAGAATTTCTCATTTGCCATTTTGGGTGTTTTATTTGCTGTTTTTATAGGTAATCTTTCCATTTATGTCACAAATTTTGGACAAAAATAACCTTATTCATACTCACTTTAATCATACACTATATTAATTTTGTTGTATAGTAAAGAAAATTAGATTGAATAAGAGAGTGTCATTTGTAATTTTTTTATTGGCTAACATTATTTGAATATTTATGGCAGGAATATTAATTGCATAATTTTCAATTTAATCAATTTTAATCTTTTACGGAAATAAAATGTTAGATTCATATTAATGGCACGAATAATTGCAGGAATAATCCTGGTGGACGAAAAGGGAACATCTATAATGGCTTCGATGGGAAAATTTACAATGCCAACTCATTCTAAATCCTGTGCGTTAGGAAAATTATATTTTTTGCAAAATTTGGAGTTAATCCTGCAGTGGGTGAGTATAGATCAACCAAACATGAATGTAAGATGTTCTTCTATAAAACATCAATAATCGAAGAAATTCCAGACTTGCAAATTAGCAAATTTATTTTTAACTTTATTTCATTCTCTGACATTCTTGACAATGTTCAGAATGACAAGTTTCTTTTAGGTAATAAGTTCAATAATTCTTTTCTATTCATAAATAGAAAAATTTTTATTTTTCTATGTAATTACTTATATACAACTTAATTTCAGATGTGATTGGTGAGGTTATAGAATATCGCGATTATAATGAAAATTCCTCAAAAACTCTTAATATAGAGTTAAAAGATAAAAGGTGCGTAACTAACTCTTGCAAAATTATATATTCAAAATTATAATGAGAATGTAGAACATAAAGAGGTGTTTCAAAACCTATAAACACTTTATTAACAAACTATTTTTTGTTTTTTATATTTAATTCTTTTTTAATTACAATATATGTATGTAAATACTTTATTACGCACCTTCATTTAATATTTTCGTTCGACTAAAATTTCATTAAAATATAAACGTATTTAAAAATCCGTGCATGCACGGGTTTCTATCCTAGTATTTTTATAATGCTTATGTACCCCAAATATCTTTGACTAAATTCAATTTAATATTTTAATATTCCTTATGATTCCCGCATATTTCTCACTATCTTTAGAAAACTAATTTTTTATTAGTTGTGAACCCTATATTTTTCCAGTATTCTTTTAATATTTTTTTAATACTTATGATCTTTATTTTTCTCCAATTAAATTTATTATTCAATTAAATAATATATCCACTATCTAAAATATTCTATTTTTCTTAATTCCCATGAATATTCCTTTTGGGAACTTCATTAGGAAACGGAGAAAGTACCAACTAGCACATGGAGATCACTGTTTCATATGAACCCCTCATTTCCCTAATATTGGTGCCCAACTTAATAAGAAACAATAATAGTGAATAGAATAGTGTATAATAAAGGTTTAAACTCCCAAATTCTACTGTATACCGTTGTTTGAACCAAAAGTTTAATACAGGTGCGCAAGGAAGATGAAGAATTTGAAAAAGGTGTGCAAAAATCACCATGTACAATTCTATTCTATATTGGCTGCTTGTTAGAATTCTATGACCAGCAAGTAAAATTGCTCCATCTTAAAACTAAAATTAAATGACTTGAAAAACACTAGCATCTATCAATACAAGATACTAGTCCATGTATACAGATTGAGCATCTTACGTCTTTTTGGGACAAATGAGTCATGAAGTAAAATCACATTTGTAAGCTGTGTACAGCAACTTGGGTTTCAGTGCAATTTCCGAACCTGTACCACGTATTCCTCTAGACGCTTGTTTATGAATCACCATGTACAGTTACAGGAGGATATTGGGAGACGAGATATATGGATGAAACAGCAGGTATAGTAGCAGCAGTAATTACAGGAATGTTATTTTGTGCAGTAACAACTGGTGTTGGAGTGACGGGTTCAGAAACACTATTGTTAGAATGCTCTTCCTGCTTCTGACCATCAATTCTCAATTTTGCTGTACCATTGTCGCTTCCATGAAATCTTGTCAATTCTGATCTAGCTAAGGAAGAACATTTTGTTTCTGTTCCAACAAAGCACTTGATTGTCAAAAGCAAATTGAAGAAAGGGGTACATAAATTGTTACCTTACTAAGGTATTTCTTAGAAAAATATAATGTAAACTAAAACCAAGCTACTCATGGATTGTGATCTGGTTGTATTTACAAGAACAGGAAATGGACAGGTTGTAAATAAATCGGATAGTCAGATCTATGAAAGTAAGGCTTTTCGCATCAGATCAAGCATTTGTTCCATTAAACCAGGAAACAATTATTCACTCTTCTCTTACATTCCTATTAGACAACTGACTACTCGCCAGCCTCCCACTATAATCTCAAAAGAAAAGGTAAATCATTTACAAAAGAAAGAGAGGAAAATAATGTCCGCCATAACAAGACGGTATTCTGATTAAACTGCAAAATGTTAGAGATCATAATCTGGACACAGATTTTTAATTAGAGGCCAAAACAGAAGCATGCCAATGCAGGAAATTACATAATATAAAGGAAATCATCTCGAAAGAATGGTATAATATGAATGATAATCAAGGCAAGAAGGTCCTCAAAAATTAAAACCACGAAAAATAAGCACATTGAGCATAATTATTTGAATAATAAACCATGCGGTTAAAACGGCAAACCATAAAATCTAGAGGAAATAATGATAATGTTCTGGCGTACAACAAATTTAGACTGAAAACCCAGATCCCATTGTTATAAATTGTATTTCTCACTAGCTCACTGCTAATATTCATGAAGCTTTAAGTTCTAGTTCATGAAACTAATAAGTATATATTGAGCAGACAGGTAGCAGTCAAACAGATAACCCTTCAACAAATTTTCTCAAGAGACAAACTTTCAGACTCTGATGATGATAAAGTTACTGCAAAATATTTTGACCACTAGATGCCAAACAAAATTAAAATGAGACTTACCTTTTGATTTTCCCAATGTAATTATCCTATTGAGGCAATCTCGGAACACTGTCAATACAATTCTCTCTTGCTCAGCATAAACCTCTGAGGAGCTCTGATCCGGCAATTGCAAAGATGATAAATGACCATGATTGGTCAATCCATTAGAAGAACCATCAGCCACAAACATTGCGTCTTGCTCATCACACCTCAAAGCTAAAGTTAAAGGGGACATCGGCCTGGAGTTTGGTAGGTCGTATCCATCTAAATTGAAATCATCAGGGCCGTTTCTGTTGGTTTGGTTTCTGCTGGTATCAAGTGTAGGTTTCAAATCTGACATTTCACCTTGATTTTGATATCTGTTCTTAGTTCGTAACGCTTGTGATGTTTTTCCTGCTTCCTCTTGGTTTTCATCAGCACTCTTAGATTCTACAAGATATTAACATTGTAGGACCACTTAAAACAAATGCACAAAGACAGAAATTTTCAACAAATGCAAAATTCAAATTTGCAACAGTAGCCATAAAAAATTCAGAACATTTAGAAGGCAAGGTATGAAAATTTTCAATTAAGACTGTTTAGATACATAGTGCATAAAAACCTACACCCAATCTAAAATCAATTGTCACGTCATTTAAATGCGTCATAACCAAGAACTCAGCATGATTTCACTATATTACACATTACAGTGGCTGTCTCCTTCCCATCCTATCCACCACGTCGAAGTTGGAATAATCATAGTCATATCTATTTTATAATATAACAGCGAACATTACATTGCTACAATACCAATAAAGTGACTCCCACACGGCCACATATGTGACAATAAAATTACATTACAAACAATATTTTGGACATCTCAATAATGCATACATGATTATGCTCATCAAAGCAAGTAATTATTTTCACGTGATCGTTAAAATAAGCCAATACTCTGATTGAACCAATTATCAAGATGTTAATATCCAAAAACACGTACCGCCTCCCCTGAACAGGAAGATGCCAAATAACATACAGCAATGAAGTGGCAGATCAAAGAATTAGTTAAAATTTTACAGATTTACAATCAAGACATTTTAAGTCCGCCACAACGACGCATAAATCATGTTGCAAGGATATAAATATAACAAGACCTGCATGATACAGTCAAAAGTTAAGCATGTGAATAGTAAATAGGTAGAACTTAGGAAAATAAGAATTCACAGGGAACCAACAAAATACCTAATGTTATGAGCATAGGTGGTCAACAAACGTGTTAAATTCACAAAAAGTTTTCTTTCGTATGGTAATATTGTGTGATACAAACATATTGAAGTATGTTCATTTCTGTTGCCCCAAAACTGAATCAATCTTTACCTGCTATTGTCTTGGCATCTTCAGAAAATTCTACCAAAACTGAGCAGAGCTCCTCAACATCTTGGGGTTGTATGATATCAGCCAAAAGAGACCTAGCACCAAGAATTTACATAGTTATCTCATAGAGAATAATACATTTCTCTTTGCATAAAAGTATTCTCAAAAGTATTTCGTGCTGCAACAGAAACAAAGAAGTACCTGTATGTGAGCTTTGAAGCACCTAGGGAAACAGGATTAGTAGCACGAGAGGCAGAACCTAAAGATACTACAGTGGGACCAGATGCTTTGACATTATTTGCCTAAAAAGCATATCAAAATTACTTGTTAGTAGTGATGACCATGAGGCGGGTAACCTGGAACCGAACTGGTCCCAAACCGCTGAAGAACTGTCATGAAACCGGAACCCTCTGCGACAATTTCCGAACCATGAACCGTTAAGGTTCAAGTCCACTTTCTCCCTCTTTTTTATTCATCATCTTTATTATTAATTTATCATTTTTATTAACTTTATTTTTTTCCTTCTTTTTAGTAAATAAAATAATTTATGAAGATTGTGACTCATTGCTGCATTACCTGCTTACATTGTTCAACTCTTAAAAGGGAAGGATACTTCAATGTTTTGCCAAAGAAGAGCTCCTGCCCATTCCATTTCCTAGAAATGAGAGTAGAAATGTAAGCAGATGATGCAATAGCTCCAGTAATAGAAGCATGGGCTGCCTCATGCACATAAGTCGAGTTATTTACATGATTGTCGCGGCTAAGATCATGCCACTCTTCCCTTCCTTCAATGTTTTTGCAATCGATGCATCTGCAATTATCTGAGCATAAGATATTTGCCTGGAAGCACTCACAGTACTTCTTCAGACACCCTGACTTCTTGCAGTTGCACCCCTTGTTGTGCTTTGCCACTAAAACATCTCCGGTATCTTCCTGAGAGAAATACAAGGGTATCAAATAATTAAAGATAGTCAAAGAAAACCTAGTACCATAAGAAATGACCTAGTATTTTTTTTTTCATTAGTTTCTTCTTTCCAATATTACTAGAAAGACGTGAAAAATTATTTTTCCAGAAAAATTTACTAACAGTTGCTGCAGCTTAAATGTTCATAAGACTTAACGAAACTAACTAAACATAAAATGAGGTGAAGGTAGACCAGATCATAGATCATTGTGTCATGACTACAACCATTTTTTATAGAACCAACAGTTTCATCAATTAGTTAGGGAACAATAGTGTGATCATATAAACCAGCAGGTGAGATTCAAAGCATAGTGGTTGGAATTGCAATTGTATTGTACAATACTAATATTAATGCGAAAATCGCCATATAATTCTATATGCTTATATATTTGCTTTTAGCAAACACTTATCAAATATAATAAGCTTACAAAGCTATTAATAAAAAATATTAGTACGCTTCAAAGCTATTAATAAAAAATATTGATATATATTATCACTTTTTAATGTGTAAGCAACTCGACTCAAGCTTGAGAACCTTAATTGCGAATTCACTAGATTTGAGCTCGAAATCGAACTCTAGTTAATGATTATCACTTGTAAATTAACTATTTAGAACTTGAAGTCTCTAATAATACTATTTATAATCGAAAGTTATACTCCCTCCATTTCAATGACTTTGTCCAATTTCATTTGGGCACGTTTACCAACATAAATATTGAAGTCTTAATATCTCTAATGGTGACAACTATTATAGACTTCTAAATAATATCTCTAATGGTGACAACTATTGATTATTTCTAAATAATCCAACCTTTGAATATTTTTTGCTGACAACACCCTTTGCCACATTATAACCGACTATTGTAGGTACCTACTAGCTATTACGCTCATTTCTTCTTCCTCCTTATGCTTCTTTGTTGGCCTACCACAACTCCTTTTTGGTGGTAGGTAGCTATAGTAGTCGGTTTAAATGTGGAAAGGGGTTTTGTGAGCAAAAAAAAATCAAAGGTAGGATTATTTAAAAATAATCAATAGTAGGGATTATTCACAGCAAATTGGCAATAGGTCAGATAATTCAGAACAATTTTTCCAAGTATTATTTACTTAAGAAAGACAAATCAAGTGACATGAACTTTATGTATATAAGATGCATTTTGGTCATATAATCATTTGTCATGTTTCAGGTATTTGATTCTTCTCTACAAACTTCATGTTACACTCTGACAATACGTTAGGTAGTCAGTATTAAATTGTGGGAATGAAAATGAAAAATTTAGTGTAATTTTGGTGGGAAAATCTATGGACAATTTTGATGGTTATGCTTGCTCTCTTTCAATCATCTCATTTTCTTTACAAAATTCAAATCCAATAAATTACCAATTAAAAAGGTCGTATCAGGTGACAATGAAAAATTGTGAACAAATAAGCTTTTCTATGATCAAAGTTATGTTGCCATGGAAATGACATGATACATTTCATGAAAATTTACACTACAAGTAATTATCATTAACACCTTTTCATACCAACAAGCAAATGCGTCGTAAAAGTAATAAGTAGTTTCTTATTACGTATTAGTAAAAGTGGTGATTCAGTCGCCACTTGTAAACCAATAATAAAGGGAAGACTACTGACGATCTTAACTCTATTCAGTGAAGTACATACTCGATTATACAATGTGGAATTCACGCCTCAAGGGTATAATATTCTTCTATATTTGATGATTCATATAATGATATGCATGTGATTGTCATGGATCGTTGCACAAGTAGGCCCACAATTACACAAGTTTATTCTAGAAGGAGCAAGAAGCAATGAGAATAGCATCTTTTTACAAAACGGTTATAAGGGAATATTTTCTGTTTTGGAGCTGAGCTGGATGGGGTTCTAGAAGATAGTACACCACTATATATTCTGTAATTAGGGAGTAGATTTCTTCATGCTTGTAGTACATTTTGGAGTGTAATCTTACACTAGAGAGTTACTAAGCCACTCTAAGAGCTCAGGGGGGTTCTGTGCCCTTATTACATAAATACAAGCATACTATTCTCTTCTTCTTTTCTTTTCTGTTCTTCAAATCTTCTTTTTATTCTGTACTTTTTCTGAGAATTGTTTGATTGAGTTGCAGTAAGCATTACAGTGATCTTTGATTAGATGTCAAGAAAATATTTCTTGAAATTCTGCTTAATGCATCTAGTATCCTACAAAACCTTTATGGATGTTTTCATGAAAATTGAAATGTTGTTGAGATTTGAACCCTGAATCTTACTTAATAGTAAGATGTCTTATCTAACTAAGCTAGAGGAACTTTCTTATTGATTAATGCACAAAACAGTATGCCAAAACATGTTAAAATCTAATGAACACACAACATATTCGATTTAATGTTGATGCAACAAATTTCAAGTTAGGTTGCTGAAATTTTGGCTTTGTCATACCAACTTACTCATCGGAATGCATCTTTCCAGAAAAATGAAACATTGATTTTTATGTTGATTTTAAAAAATATTCCTAAATTTCCAACAACCGCCTCAGATTGATTAAAATGCCGACAAAAAAAGGAGAAATGTGAGAATCAATTCAATTAATAAAACACACCATGTTGTTATTCTTGCCTTGTGGACTGCTAGCGATTTTCGGCTTAAAAGCATTTGGGTTACGTTCTAATGTAGCTTCAACAGCCTCTCTTCGAACAACCTCATTATCAACATTATTACAGCAATTATTACAATTGCAGCCATCACAATACACTCCAGATGCAAAGCACTCACAATACCTGCACATTATATGTGTATTCCAAATTGAATTAAACTCTAAAAATAATTGTCAGGGCTTAGAAAGGAACCCATCTAGGCTCTAGCACAATAGGTCCTTAAAAAATTCTAACTACAGGCTTAACCACTCATGAGAATGTTTGACCAGATACTCATGCTTCACATCTCGCAGACTTACATGTTGAACTATTGAAGGCATCATCGCAAATGCTAATCTAGATAAAAAAAAAACTTGAGACATGCCTCAAGATAGTCACATTTCGTAGGAATAAAGGATCAGTAGTTCCTGTCTACAGACAACTAAGAAAACGTGAGGCAACTCTGTAGATGTACTCTTACTGAATGCTCAAGAGTTATTTCCTTTGTTACATAAAACTATCTGATTTCTGATTAAAGTTGTTCCAAGACGTTGCTTAAGATTATAAAGTCCTTCGTGACAATGAAAAAGAACACTTTGAGGCTGGAAATTAGAGAGATATCAAAGCAATAAAGCCTCTCCTCTAAATTTCGGCATTTCTAAATAGCAACTCTTTTGATAGTGAAGGGGTATCAAACAATAATAATAGTTTCTTTGATGTAGAAGGCATTCTTGTACATCCAACCAAGTCCATTCATTAGCATACGCATGATAGGAGGAAATATAAGCTATAGTATTTAATGAGTAGAAGTCTATAAAACTGGACTATAAGCTTTGACCCTTATCCTTACACTATTTTCTAAACATAAGATATTTTGAAGTTTCAACAGGCTTGATTATTAAAGGCTATCCAGATAATACATTGGCTATGTGATTAAAGAGGATAATCAAGCCTAAAATCTGTGTTTTTTTATATGGCAGAAAAACGGAATATAATATATAACACTTTTTTACCCAAGCAAAAGTTGCAACCTACAAAACCTCCCCCTAAGAAAAAAACATAAAAAGGAAACTTCTATGTTAATAAGTGGGTATTCTCAAGAAAAAAATTCTTCCTTCTTTCACGTTTTGGAGGATGAAATTCAAATCAATTTTGCAATCAAAAGTCTCAAATAGGCATCCAAGAAGCCTAGGTGAGTTAAGGAAGGTTGGAACATGAAATAAAAACCCCCCGCTATATGCAACTTGTTTCAAGAATTGTCGCGATGTTAAATCCCGTTAATCTATTATATAACGGTGCATGAGTTTTCATGGTAACCGTTACGTAATGGATAACACCCGTTATTTTATGGTTATAGCAGTATTTCACCGTTGCAACATTATTTATCTCCCAGTTGAAAATCCATTAGCACATTAACTTTCAATATTACATGTTACTTAAATTATAATTACTCATAATTTTAGGTTTTAAACAAAATAATTAACTAATAAGTCAATTAACATATAAAAAAAAACTAAATTATCCACTAAAAGAACCTCATATAATGCAATTATAATAGCTATGGGCATATTATTGCTTAATAATAGTAGTTCAATAACAAAAAAGAAATTATAAGTAAAAACACTTATATGATTCTTTTTCGAAAATTCACACTCCATCGAATCGCATTATTACTCCGTTATAGTCGTTTACCGCGACACCCGGCCGTTTCTACAAACACATCAAGTACCGCAGTATTTTTCCATAGGTTTGACACTTGTATGTATAAATTATTGTGCAATAAGCCAATAACAAATAGCCTACATGTTTGACGCCTAGTCCCCTTTTCGAAAATTGTTTCAACATAAGTTATGCGTGAAAATGAGTTAGATAGAGTTTGGTTCAATAGATTAGGGTATCAATTATGGGTTTAGAATCATTCAAACTCATACTTGTCTAGTATCATAATTATACAAATATAGAGCACTCATACTCAAGGAATGGCGAACAACTAGACGTCGAAACCCAAACCCTTGGAATCAAATTCATATTGATTGAATCAATATTTGAATAGGACATAATCCCCCTCACAGTCTAGTACATCGCATATAGTCGAAACCAATGTTGATTACCACCGAATATTAGCCTATTGACGTTGAAGAATAAGTAAACGTTTGAAGATAAAATAACTATTTACTTGATTTTGATGCAAGACGAAACGCAACTTAACGGAAATTTTTAATGAGTTCAAATAACATAATGTTATTTTGAATGCTTTCGGACGGGTAGAAACAAAAAAGCAAAATAAATTATAGTTTTGGCTAATGAACAAGAATTATATTGCAAAACTAAAGGTTTGTGTTTTAAAAAGCGCACCAAGGTGACAAGGAAAACGCCTCAGAGAGTCAAGGCGCAACGTTATACAAGAGGCGAAGGAGAGGTGCGTCCCTCGTTCACCTACTATATCTTATCTTTTGTTTTTGCTTTTTTTCAGTTTAAGGTACTAAAATACTTACCTTTGCTTAATTTACTGGATTACCCTTTGAGAAATATTTGTTTAATTGAATCTAAAATCTAAAAGATAAAAAAGCCCTTTATTTGAACTATGATTTCATCAACTAGTGTCGCATCTTCATACCCTTTGGATCCTCTAAGAGACTATGGTCAACTCTGAACTAGGTACTAAAGGTTTGTGTTTTAAAAAGCGTACCCAGGCGACAAGGAAAACGCCTCAGAGAGTCAAGGCGCAACGCAATACAAGGGGCGAAGGAGAGGTGCATGCCTCGTTCACCTACTATATCTTATCTTTTGTTTTTTCTTTTTTTTAGTTTCAGGTACTAAAATACTTACCTTTGCTTAATTTACTGGATTACCCTTTGAGAAATATTTGTTTAATTGAATCTAAAAGATAATAAAGCCCTTTATTTGAGCTATAATATCATCAACTAGTGTCGCATCTTCATACCCTTTGGATCCTCTAAGAGAATATGGTCAACTCTAAACCATATTATCTCATGACTTTAGAAAGTAGTGTTTATCTAACTTTTATGTTGTAATAATATAAGTTTCATGTTATTGATTGTTAAATATGTATTAAAATCGACTTTGGAGCCTTTTAACGAAATTGTGCGACTTGCATACAAAAAGTTCGTGCTCCTACGCCTTACGCCTTGCGACTCAGAAAAAAAGACCTTTTGCGCCTCGGTGCGCCTCGCGCCTCTTAAAAACTAATGATAATATTTCTTACAATATCCCTTTCCTAGCTATTATAAGCATATCTTTATTTATTTCTATATTTCTTTTCTAAACATAAGATTTTTACTGTATACCAAAAAAGTACATTTAAAAATTCATAAATAATAGAGTACTTTGAGATGGTTGCACCACCAAGTCTTCCAATTTAGCAAGTATTTAAAAGGGTTCCAAAATTAATACAAACTTTTCAACAAATTGAGAAAGAAAGATGAACTTACAACTTCAGGCATCGTGAATTTTTACAGTTACACAGCTTCTGTTTCCTGGGGGTACCATCTTTAACTTCAGCATTAGACCGTAAGCGTGGACTGGGAGACTCTGTCTTTCTAGGAAAGAAAACATCTTAACAATTAGCAATTGAGCACATTTGGCTATATGATGTACAATTAAAAGTTAATCAAGATAAAAAATCTTGAAGATTTATCAACCTTCTCAAAAGTAAACTAGCTAAAACTTATGTACACGTTGTTTGGGTAAAAGGAATTGGAAGGAAAGAAATGCGAAGGATTTGAAGGGATTTAATGAGGGAACGGATTTAGAATGGATGGATTAAGTTCCATAAGTTTTGTTAATAAAAAAAATCTCTCCAAAGGTGAAAATATTTGGAAGGAAAATTATTTACTTTCTTTCTATTTTCTTTTCCTTCCTAAATAATAAAAGATACTCTCTCCATTTCCTTTCTTTCCCTCTCTTTCCCTTCCCTTCCTTTTCTTTCACTCCTAAATTTGAAATTGAACACAATGATAAGATAACATACTATTTAAAACATTAATTTAAAAAAAATATCATTGTTATGCAAAGTTTAAGCAGCGTTTAGCAGTGCAAATAATTAATTTCATAAAGTTATGAATTTAACTATTCCAAAATCAAAAGTAGCATTTATACCATTTTTAACTTATTTAATAAATAGCTTTTATTACAAAATTAATTGTATGACCCCGTCAAGATCGTTTCAATGAATTTTGGAGTAGATTAATTAACATGAAAATTTAATCAACAATATCCCGGATTTCATTGATATACAATTTATACACATATAGTGCATGCATTTTCACTGTTATAAGTGGACTAAAACTAAGGACTTTTGTCTGTAATATTTTACCTTAATTAATCAAGTTTGATTTGAGTAACTGGAAGACACATTTTAGGACTAATGGTGAAAGATTACTCCTTAAAAATTCATTGTTTATGGAAACAAGTCTTACTGATCTTTGCTTTACGGGTCATAAACGGGTACCCGGATCTTTTTAAAATCGGCCTATGACCCGACCCAGACTTTTTAAATTTTTTATTTTTTGACCCACCATTTATGAGGCGGGTCGGCGGGTCATCGGGTCGGGTCGGGTATTTTGAACACCCCTATTCATGAGTAATTTTTGGCAAGAGCTTTTTCAGTTACAAGGTACGGTTCTCTTCCGAAGCACGGCCTATCATCCCCAAACAGACGGCCAAAGTGAAATCGTAAATAAAGCTTTGGAAACCTACCTTCGTTGTTTTATCAACGGTCAACCGAAAAGATGGGCATAGTGGCTACATTGGGTAAGTATTGCTACAACACCGCTCCTGACATGTCGATCAATATGTCACCTTTCAAGGCTCTTTATGGCCGCTCTACCCCATCAGTGGTTCGTGTGGGTCAAAATTGCACATTGGTGGATAGTTTGGATCAGTTATTACGGGAACGTGACGCTGTTTTAGATGATATACGGTATCATTTGCTTCGAGCACAACATCGAATGAAGAAGTGGGCTGATTCAAAAAGAAGAGAGGTTGGTTTTGCGGTCGGAGATTTGGTGTACTTGAAACTCCAACTATATCGTCAACAAGCCCTAGCTCGTGGCCCTTGTGATAAGCTTTCCTCTCGTTTTTATGGACCGTATGTGATTATTGCGAAGGTGGGGGTTGTTGCATACCGCTTGGATTTACCTATGGGAAGTAAAATTCACTCGGTCTTTCATGTGTCGCAACTCAAAAAAGCCAATGGGGCTTCCTTCAATCCAACAGACCTGCCTACTCAATTATCCTCAACCTTGGAGCTAATAGTCTCACCTGCTGCAGAATTAGGAGTGCGCAAAGACCCATCCCAACCATGGTCTGCTGCCCAAGTTCTGATCCAGTGGCAAGGCTTACCTATTTTGGATGCCACCTGGGAGTTATATGATAATGTAGCCTCAATGTTCCCTGATTTCCACCTTGAGGACAAGGTCTCTCGTTGGGGTGGGTATTTTCATGGATCAAGATCAGCCCAGGCCCATAATCAAACACACTTATGCAAGAAGGCAAAAGGAATCTAAATAAACCGAATTCTGTTATATTTTCTTTGGCTGGCTGCTCTCACATTTTGATGATGTCAGTAAGGGGTTGTTATATTTGATGAGCTGTACTTTTCTAGTAACCTTCTAAATATGGTACTTTCTATATATAGCTAATAGGGAATAAATTTCTTTTCATGCTTGTAGTATCAACTGGTCTTGTACCGTAGGAGTTTTCGAGCCACTCGAAGAGCTCGAGGGAGCACACCGCTCTCTATTACATAATACAAGCATTCTATTTCCTTTGATAATCTTCTTTTCTCATTAATCTCTATTTATGTTTTCTTTGCATTATTGTTTGTTGAGGTCATTACAGTGACTCCATAGCCAGTCACAACACCTCATCTCATTAGGTAGTCGAAAGATTGGTTTTGAAAAGCGCACTTAGGTGTGAGGCACACCAAGGCGACCAGAAAAACACCCCAGAGACTCAAGGCATAGCGCCAATAGGGGAGGCGAGCACCTCGTGCGCCTCCATTATGCTACCTTCTGTTTTTGCTTTTTTAAAGTTTCAAGTACTTAAATACTTACCTATGCTTGGTTTAATAGATTACCTTAAAGAAATAGTTGTTTACTTCAATTTAAAAGAGAAAAAGCCCTTTTTTGCCCTAGCCAAAGTGGATGAAGATGGCAACATTGTTCTTCTCTTTCAAGTATGTCGCCATTCTTGACCAGGTATTCTTCTTCCTCCATTTACTACTTTGTTCTATTTTCTCTCTATTCTTCTTTTTTCTTTATAATTTCAATTGTTTCTCTCTCTCTCTACTTTCTTTCTTTTCTCTCATTTCTTCTTAGTTTATTTTATAATGTTTGGATTTCTTTTTTTTTTTTGTCTTTTTTATTTCTTTTATCACAATGATTCATTACTCTCTAACTTTTTACAAATTAGTCAAAAGAATATGATAAAAATATTGTGTATTTGATTTGTAATTTAATTTAATTACTTACCTAATTTTCTGTCCATTTTGATATAGTGATGGAGTCTTAGCATAAATTTTTTGTGTTTTTCTATCGTTTAATTGTTTGTGCTTGCTTGACATCAATGTATAATGATTTACAGCTTGAACAATGATTGCATCAACTCCCGCTACATCTTCATGCCCTTTGGATCCCACTTGAGAATATGGTCAGCTTAAAACTATATTATCTTATGACTTTATGTGCTAAAGTAATGTTTATTAACTCGTATGTTGTAATAATATGAACTTCATGTTGTTTTAAATACTAAATATGTTTTGAAATTGACTTTGGAGCCTTTTAGCTAAATTGTGCGCCTTGCACACGAGAAGCCCACGCCTTCACCTTGCACCTCGGAAAAAAAAAGACCTTTTGCGCCTCGGTGCACCTTGCGTCTCTTAAAACTAAGATTGGAAGCTAAGAAATACTCATTCATGGCTAGCGGTGGGTCCTCGAAAGTCATTAGAGAGAGCATGATGCTAATGAGATGATTAAGAAGTGAGAGCAACTTGTATATGCTACAGGTGGGTGGTGGTTACCTACGCGACAAGATTTTTGAGGTTTATTGTGGCTCACCCAAGAAGGTGACATTTGATGATGGTGGGAGACTTGGTCTTGAGGGGGAGATTGTTAGTGCAAGTGTCAATTCTCCTTGTGCGGGAGATGAATTTGATCATCTCATAGCCTATTTCATGTCTTTCACATTAAAGGATGATGTTGGGGGTTGTTTCATTATTGTATTTTTGATCCTTAACAATATACAATCATATTTGAGATGGGGGTGTCTAAGACACCTATAAAACATCTTTGTGTTCTTGCTTCGTCTATTAATTCATGCTTTGCTTTTCTCTTGACTTTATTTCTTGTGTTTCACAATTGTGAGGTCCTTAAGCCTTTTATTCCAAGAGTAATAATCCATCCTAAATTAATGAGCAATTTTACATCAAATAGAAGTAGAATATAAACGAAATTCTATTAAGCCAATGCCAAAGTGTCAAATATGAAAAATGAAGCAAAAACTGTCACGCAAATGAATTGAATCAAAAATAGTGTCTTGAAGAACGATTTATCGTACTTAATCTCTTGATTTTACATTTCACACATTTATACATGTCATACAATATGGACAGATCAAACTTAGACACGCAAATGCATTGAATCAAAACAAACATTTAGGTAAAACTAAGTCTAAGCAGCAACATAGACTCGCTTGTATTTGCTTCAAATTTGACAATCAATCAATGTTACTACAATGAACTACACAACATCAAGAACATTCACAAACAGATTTAACAGCATTTCAACTCAAAATAAATGATTGCATTAAGCTTTAAAAAATCAGTAAAGGACGGAAAACATTTGGAAAAAGTGGAGTCTCACATCGACCGAATCGGAGTTACAGGTGGCGTTTGAGCCAATGTCTGCGGTAACGACCCAATCATTACCAACTGCGGCTGCGAAGACGGCAGAATGGGGAACGGTTGAGCAGCTAATGTGTACAATGGCCTAGCAACTGACGTGGAAGGCAGTTGAGACGCGCCATTAACGAAGGTGAAATCAAGCTGTCTAGCGAGCTTCTTCGCCGGAAAATCAGCTGTCATAGTCGATTTTGGAGGCAAACTCCCGCCTTTTATTCTCTCCTCCATTGATTTCAATCAATCAATTACCGCTCATCCAAATTTTGAACAGAATTTCTTTTTTCTGAATTTCTTTTTTCTTTAAAAAAATTCAAAATTCTAAAACCTGAAATCGCAAAATTCAAATTCAAATAATTTTCTTTCAAATAACCATCAAATTTTCCACTGTTAGGATCAAAATAAGAAGAATAATATGTTTAGCAATTCACGCAACCCTGAAACAAAACTTCAGAGAAAACTTCACTATTCTGCGAGCTTTCAAATTCGAACAATATAGGAAATTAGGGAAAGAATATTGAGAAAGTGACTGCTAAATTGGAAGAAAGTGCGATCTTTAGCAGAGAAAAGAAAGAAAATCGAGAGGGTTTAAAGAGAGAGAGAAAGTGAAGTGAGAAAATGGGGATGAAGAAGAGGGAAGGAGGAGAGGGAAGTGGGGCTTGATTCTCGTTCGCTCCCTCTCAGTTTCAGTGGTTTTGAAATTGAATTTCTTGTGTATTTGGCCGGTCAGGTTTTGTTTGAAGCATCCGATGGTTATGAACTCATGATCCAATACCTTATTGGATTTGCTCCAAATTAGCGGCTATTTTTATGGGAAATTTTGAAATGAATAACATTATTTATCAAAAAAAAAAAGACATATAATAGGATGATAATCAAATTTATTCTAAAATTAAGCGTGTAATTTTTACACTTGAGGTTTGGGTTGTTTGCACTTAGTAAGTGCGAACAGGTTGAAAAACTGAAATAGGTTGTTAGTACTTATTAAGTGCAAACAAGCTTGTTGACTGTTTTGACATGTTCGCACTTAGTAACTGCAAACAGCTTTTTGTCTTAAAATCAGCATGTTGATCATGTTTCATGTTCGCAGTTACTAAGTGCGAACAGCCACTTGATTTTTTTGAATAGTTTGCTTTTGTTCGCACTTATTAACTGCGAATTGACCCGAACCTATGCTCTAGGGTATTAGGCGCTTATATTTGGAATAAGTTTGATTATGATCTTATTATATGCTTTTTTTAATAAATAATCTTATTCATTTCAAATTTTCTTTTTATGGTTCGAGTCTAATTTTTGAAAGCATCGGATATGAGTTTGGACCCAAACTCTCCCTGTACCCATTTATAGTCCGTTTGGTTAATGAAACTTAATGGTGCTAATTGGAATGATTTATAGTGTAAAAATTCATTAAAAGTTTCAAATCATTCTCATGGTAATGAATCTTTGATCACAAAAAAAAGAATTTGTAACCTAATACCACCTCTCCCAATGGTAATACATTGAAATGAGTTTTATGAAGAAAATGAAATGATTGAAGATGGACAAGTATGGCCTTCAAGGTAGCTAAGAGATTTTTCAACCAAAATTACACTAGATGTAGTAAGATTCGTATTTTTTTCACTATCAACCAAAGAAACACTCTCATTGTCACTACTGTGGAATGATATGGTTGGACAGTAAGATTCGTCATCACTCTCACCGAGTAAGGATCCTTTCTAGATGCAGCACCATCCTCCTTTTCCTTATTCTGTTGCACTAGTCTTGCAAACTTTCTAGTAACTGGCTTCTTAATTCCCTTTTTTTCAAAGTGGACTTTAGTATTTTTTTTTTGGTCAATTAGACTTTGTCTAAACAATTTTCTATGGTGTTCTCTTTTGTGTTGTCTTCTCCACATTACCTTCATCATTAGCTTGAGTTTGGATAGGCTCATTAGCTTCATCAACTTAGTTTATCTCATTCAAATGCTCTGCATTTTCAATGATCACATCATTGGTGTTACTAGGGAATGGGGGGATCCATTTCAGTCTCAGCATGTTTTAATTTGTAATGGGTTGGAATAGCATCCACTTCCATAGCAAGATCATCTTCATTCACAACAGGTTGTTCCTCACAGGGTACATCAACATCCAAATCTTCATCAACATGTTGTTCCTCACAGGGTACATCAACATCCACATCATCATCAACTCGTTGTTCCTCATAAGGTATTACAGGGGCTGGAAGGGGGTGTAACACCCCCACAATTAGGTCAAATTTCAAAAAGGATTTTTAAGGAAAACATAAACCAAACCTAATCATAGAAGCGTTATCGCCACATCTATCTCTGATAAGGAATAAATGTAAGGCTAAACAACTATATAAAATAATTCTATACAATTTAACTGCTAAACAATTCTTACGATTGAAAATGAAATTTTAACTGAGACGTGACTACTAATAAAACTAATTTTCTAGGTGAACCTCACTTTACGATCCCCACGCGATCAATAACCTGCAAAAATAAGAATACAAGAAAAACAAGGGAAAACTCCCAAAATCAGGAAATTGAGTAACTTCAACTCCATCCCGTAAAACAGGTAAGTTTGAAAATAATTTAAGAAAATAAAATATAATTGAATTGAAAATAATTTTGGAATATAATATATAGATGGTTAAACTTCAATTTGGGTAAACAATATAAATTCACATAAACCAATTAATTAGTTTGATATTTAATGATGACAACACATATATCCGATTATTAATTTGAGGGAACGAGAACGCCAGTAGGCCAAAGCTTTACCCCTACAGGCGGTCTTGGGAGAGACCGTCTCATTTTAAGACGACCCAATATTCCAGCCCATTCCACTTTCTTCTTTTTCATTTTCTGGGCATTTTTCAATTTTACTCTTAAAGGTATCAATTTTGACCTTAAAGATATCAATTTCAATTTAGGTGGAAATTGATCAGTTTAACGCCACAATTAATCACTTATAGGTTCAAATTGAAATTTATTTTAATTGATGTGTTTAAGTACTACTTTACGTTGAAATTGATACCTTTAAGGTCAAAATTGATACCTTTAAGGTCCAAATTGAAAAATGTCCAGAAAATGAAAAAACAAAAAAAATGGAATTTGGAGGGCGCGTGTACTATACATGCCTGCAATGGGCCGACCCAATTTTGGTCTTAGAATAAGACGGTCTTACACAAGTTTTTGTGTTACCTCTATACCTACTTCATCAAGAGGTCGTCACCCCAAATAATTCATTCTCAAGTAACCCCTAGTATGCACACCCCTTCTACTTGGATCACAACAAATAGAAGGAAGACCAAACATCGTATCAACTATCAAGTATCAAAAATAATAATATACTTGTCGGCAGTTGTACTAACCAAACATGGCAACATGTTCATCACCCTTATACTTGGATCACACAAATATAAGAGCTTCAATTCCCTCGTGTTTCACTTTACGTGATTTAATAGATTTTAATAATTAGTCGCGAGCACACAAACATCTAATGAAACATACATTATACAATTTATTTTATGATCATAAAGTTTCCCAATAAATATATATCTTAGAAATATCCAACTGAAATCTCATTTTTCAAATCACCATTCCAATATTAATTTGTGGCAATAGGAATTAATATGGTAAATATTTTTCTCTTACAAATTCAATCACATTTGAAATCATTATTAAAATAATAATATAACTTTCATCAAAATAATAATATTATAAATATTTTTCTTTCAAATTTAGACTGTATCCAATTTCGTTATAAAAAATAATAATATAAATTTTATCAAAACAACAGTCATAAATTCAAAGTTTGACAAAAATAATAATAAGTATAATTTTAAGAATTAAATATATAAAACATGGTATCATACAAAATAATATTATATAAAATCAGGCATCCCATTTAAACACATCAATTTTCACTTAACACATAGTACTAACGGGATAATCCTAATTAGATGAACATTGAGAATTACCTTGTGAAAAGAGCCCTAGAATATAAGTGTACGCTCCTATCAAACTTCCTTGACGAACTTGACTTTGAAGTATGATTGTTGTTTGGAATTTGTAGATAGGATATCTAAAGATTGAAAATACTATAGAGGAGAAAAAGGAATTGATAATAGGTGTAAAGAAAGAAAAATGGTTAATGAGAGAAAAAAAATTAGAAGGAGAAGAAAGAAAACTGATTTGGTGAAATATCAAATATGAAAAACGGTTTAATTTATAAGTATAAAACGAGGGAGGTTAATAGAAATAGAGGAAAGTGGGAAGAATGATGGAGTTAGATGGGGAGTTATTTTAGGAATGGGGAAGAAAGTTAAGTTTTAATATATTTTTTTTAAAAAAAATAACCGTTAAAATTAAATTGTTAATTCAATTTTTTTTTATTTTAAAACTTCTCCTAAATTATTGGGTTTTTATTTTCTTTTCTTATTTTTAAAATTTTTTTTTAACGTGAGACTTATTATTTTTTTAACAATGTTTCTTTAATTTATGTTTTTGTATTGTAAATTATAAATTATTTATTTTTCTTTTTTTATTTTTATTTTTTAAAAAATATCTCGGATACTATAGGGGGTCCACATTATCATCAACATTCAACAAAAGATTATTTCTCACAGGGTGCATTAGGGGTTGGAATGAACATAAAAGCATCATCATTAGGGGGCTGTAAAAAATTGACCCGACTTGTAATACCGCCCGAAATCGACCTGTATCCGACCTGTTGGTTGACCCGAGGTGCATTAACCTGTAACCAATCGAAACTCGACCTAATGTTGACCCGTAACCCGACATGTACCCGATTATTTTAGACCAATAATCGACCGGTACCCGACTCGAGAACAACCGACACCCGAAATTGACCCGACAATGTGGTTAACCGAACTCGATTTGCACCCGACCTATTACAACTCGAACCCGTCTTTAACCCGATAGGTACTCGACGTAATCCCACCCAAAATGACCCATAATTAACACTCGAGATTAACCCGACAATGTGATTAAGCAATATAATTTGATTGAACCGTATCAAATTTAATTCAGTTAATAATATGTTTGATTGAATTGAATCAAGTTTAGTTTATCTAAAATTAAAAAATAAATGCAGGCCCACAATCAAATCTTATCGACTTTATCTTAGGCTAAACCAAATTTGTCTATTAACCGACAACTTAATTAACCGACTACAACTCTCCATTCTCCAATCACAAATGATTTCAACATAAATTAATTGTATAATAACCATAAATTTCATTCGACATAAAACTCAAGTGAATTGGATTTTAATCGACTCGAATCCTAAGAATAGCTAAATGCACAACTCAAAAATGCTATAATCAATCCAAAGTCAACCCGAACCAAAATAATCCGAATTAACGTTAACCTAAAACCAAAATGACCCGACCCATAGTCTAATCGAACTCGATTCGACCTGCAGCATAACCGATTTGGATCCGAATTGTATTAACCGAACCCGATACAAATCCAAACTGAAATGGATATGACCCGAAACCGAAACCGACCCAGTGCGGTATTGACCCGATAGAAACCCGTACTCGATTGGACCCGTAACCGAATCGACCCGATTCAAAGCGCTAAAGCACCTGAAAAAAACCCAAACCCGAGAATATTCGAACCCGTTGAAATCCGACACAAAACCCGACCGAGTAACCGAATTTACAACCCTATTCATCATCTTCATCATCAGGTTCTATAGGGGTTGGATTAGGTTTCTCATCTTTCTTTTGTGCATTCTGCTTTAAGATTTCCCTAATCCTGCTAGCATTATCTAACAGGGCATTAGATTTTGTGTCCCTTACATGAATGCGAATACTGTACGTACCCTTATGCCTACTAAACATCTCCAACAATGCTTTATCATCAACTAGTTGAACATGTCCTTTTTTGCATACGTAACTAAAACTGGGATGTTCAAGTGTCAAATGTTCCTCCCCCTCAGCTGTATCCCAACACTAGTGGTTTAAAAAACATATTTGTTGCGTTTCATTTGCTGGGGTTTCTATTAAACGCAGCATTAAATAGCAAAAAAGAATTTCGCAAAAAAAAAAAAATAGTGCAAATGATGCGGTTCCTAAAAAACAGCACCACATAAGCGTTTAAAAAAAAATTAAAACTTGATTATATATTGCAGTTCAAGTAAGCCCGCAACACATAAGCCTTTTATACTCTGATTCTTTTGAAGCCCGCAGAAAATACCTCATTTCTAAAAATTAAACCTGCGTTTCAACGTTCCATTTCACAACATAAACCTATTGTTGTATTCTCCTAAAACCCACGCACATACTGTCTTCTTCTTCAAGTTCCATTGTCTTCTTCAACCCACACACATATTGTCTTCTTCTTCAAGTTTCATTGTCTTCTTCAACCCACGAAATGAATCTTTGTTCAACCCACGCACAAATTGTCTTCTTCTTCAAGTCCGTTCTTCTTCATATTCACATACTAATGTTGCTTCCTTAAACCCACACAAAAAACATAAACCGACTATTTTCATTCCTTTTCTTCTTCTTTACCATTTAAAACCCACCACTGTTGCTTCCTTCAAAAACCCTTGATATTAGGGCTTATTGTTGTTCTTTTTCAAGGTATTATTTTTTAAGCTTAAATTCAAGTTCTTTAAGCTTCATTATGTTTTGGGGAATTAGTTTATTTTATACTAATTTTGATTTTGTTTTTCATTGTAGGTTGCATAATCAAATTTGAAAGAGAAGGTCTAGGACCCTCAAAGGTAGAACTATGGAGGAAGAAGAGAAGAAAAACGGAGTATAAACAAGAGATGCAACAAACAACAATAAACAAGTGTTTATGAGGTATCAAAGGATACCTCCCCCTCAAATAAAGTATCTTACCTTTAATATAATCAACATTACATCAATGACTCAACTCACAATAGTTAAGAGCTCATTCTCAACCCATAAAGGTTTCACCTTTAATGGTGAAACTCCACACAAAGACACTAATACAAGAACACTCTTATAGCCTATGGCCTAGTATCTCACATGTATTTGCCTCTCCTCTCACTCTTCTAACGATCTAAGGACCCTTATATAGCCCCAAGACCAATTAGAAAGACCTAGCACAAAAGGTCTTAAAACCCATAACATACGGTAACAAAAACAGAATACCGCAAAACTCACGTGCTGTGAACTACTCGGGTCGAGCCACCCCGCTCGAGTGGTCGAGCAGCTCGACAGGACCTATTGGAAATCATCAGCACTTTGGCTCAACCGAGCAGCCTTGCTCGACCTGTCGAGTAACTCTTCAGAAGCTTCCTGCTTGTCGTACACCTGCTGCCATGATAGAGCCATGCCCCCCTTAGTCCTTAGCCTTGACCCTTGCATCAATCACTTTGAGATTTGGTGCTTGCACAACAATCTCCCCCTCAAGCCCAAATCTCGCATCATTAACATGTGATACCACTCTTGGTGTCCCAACCACAACCTCAACATAGGATTTGGGTCTTGGCTCCCCCTCAAGACCAAACCCATCATCAACATTCTTTGTGCACCACCTATCATTGTGGTCACCATCATCAAAAGTCACCATCCTTAGTGACTTGAGTCTTGCACCCCTCTCAACATGGTGTAAGTCTCCACTCATTAGCAACACATAGCCATTGTTGCCCATCACTCCCTTCAAGTGCACCAAGCACCCCTTTGCCACCTTCAAGACTCCATCACTTTGAGTCTTCATGGTGTACCCAATCTTCTCTAATCTCCTCAATGAGATTAGATTCCTCATCATCTTAGGAATGAACCTCACACCCCTAAGCTTCCTCACAATGCGATTGTGCATTCTCAAATGCACCTCACCAATGGCCTCAATCACAACTTCCTCACCACTAGGTAATGTCACCCTCTCATGCTCACAAGCCATCACCCTTGTAAACAAGCTCTTGTCTCTACAAATATGATATGGGTGTACGGAGTCAAACACCCAATCACCATCATCATCACAATTGGCCAATAGCACATGACCATCCTCAACATCGCTCTTGGTCTTCTTCACAAGACCCACATCAACATGTTTTGGGAGCTCACTCTTCTCTACAACCCCTTTCTTCAAATTTGTTGTCTTCTTCACTTTCTCAAGTGGAAGAACCCTCTTCTTCCCTTTGAGCTTCTCACAGTCACCAACCTCCATAGTTGGCTTCTTCATCTCCCTTAAAAGCTTCAAGCTTCTAAGGTCCTTCTTCAACTTATTGCAAGTGTATTTAATATGGCCTCTCTTGTGGAAATGGAAGCACACTCTATCCCCATACTCAACCCTTGCCTTCTTGACACCGATTTCCCTCTTCTTTGATGGATTTCTCTCAATGACCTTTCCATCTCTCATAGATGGAGAATCATCAACCTTCATATCAACCTCCATGGGTGGTACTTCAACAACAATGCTACTACACCTAGTAGCTCCCTCAAGTTTTTCAACTCTCAATAACAAAGATTCAATCATTAGTCTTTGCTCTACCACCATTGTTAATAAGCTATACTTCTCTCTTGAGAACTCCATTAACAATCTCTCCATCTCTTGATTACCCACTGATTTTCTCTCACCCAAAGTTTCAACAAACCCTAATGGTTTCAACAAACCATCCAAACACTTCTCAACTTCCACCATCTCGCTTCTACTTATCTCCAAGCCTTCCCTCACTCAATACCCCAAGGAATAACACACTAAGCTCTGATACCAATTGAAAGAGAAGGTCTAGAACCCTCAAAGGTAGAACTATGGAGGAAGAAGAGAAGAAAAACGAAGTATAAACAAGAGATGCAACCAACAACAATAAACAAGTGTTTATGAGGTATCAAAGGATACATCCCCTCAAATAAAGTATCTTACCATTAATATAATCAATATTACATCAATGACTCAACTCACAATAGTTAAGAGCTCATTCTCAACCCATAAAGGTTTCACCTTTAATGGTGAAGCTCCACACAAAGACACTAATACAAGAAGAACACTCTTATGGCCTATACCCTAGTATCTCACATGTATTTGCCTCTCCTCTTACTCTCCTAATGATCTAAGGACCCTTATATAGCCCCAAGACCAATTTGAAAGACCTAGCACAAAAGGTCTTAAATCCCATAACATACGATAACAAAAACAGAATACTGCAAAACTCACGTGCTGTGAACTGCTCGAGTCGAGCCACCCCGCTCGAGTGGTCGAGCAGCTTGACAGAACCTACTGGAAATCATCAGCACTTTGGCTCGACCGAGCAGCCTAGCTCGACCTGTCGAGCAACTCTTCAAAAGCTTCCTGCTTGCTGTACACCTTTGCCATGATAGAGCCATGCTCCCCTTGGTCCTTAGCCTTGACCCTTGCATCAATCAATTTGAGATTTGGTGCTTGCACAACAAAATTTAAAAACAACATTATCATATCTATTTACCAATGTATGTATTGTATATTTGAATGTGAATAATTTACTTGTGTATGTACTTGTATATTTGAATGTGATTAAATTTTGATTAATTAGAATTTTTAGGGTAGATTGAATGTGAATAATTTACTAATCTATGTAGTTGTATATTTGAATGTGAACACTTTACTTATATATATGTATGTAGTTGCATATTATTAGTTTCTTAATTATTTTGATTTATGTGTATTTGGTTAAAGAAAATAGTTTTTTTTGTTATATATGTTTTGTAATTAAAAGGAAAATTATAAGAAACTAACTAATCTATAGGTTTATTTGCAAAAAACTACCTAATGTAATTTTTAATACAAAAAACTACCTAATCTAATATATTTCTCTGCAAATGACTATCACTTAACGAAAAACGTTAGTTGACCGTTAAGTTTGAGGGTTTGACCAGTTTGAGAGGTTAAGTTGTCTATGTGGCAGTATATTATTAGTCCTTGTGTTTTTAAATAATTTAAAATTAAAACACATAAATTAACGAAATAAAAATAAAAGATATTTGACGTCATTTTTACTTACCATAACGATTTTCTTTTTCAAAAAACGGACGTCGTTATTATCCTTAAGGGGTAACTCTTTCGAAAATCCGGTCGAAACAAGTACTTATTCGCCTATTTTCCGATACGCTAACCGAATAAGATATTTGACGTCATTTTTACCCATTATAACGATTTTTTTCAAAAAACAGACGTCGTGACATGGGTAAAAATGACGTTAAATATCTTTTTCAGTTTACGTATCAAAAAATAGACAAATAAGTACTTGTTTCGACCGGATTTACAAAAGAGTTACCCCATAAGGATAATCACGACGTCCGTTTTTTTTGAATTAAATCGTTATGATGGGTAAAAACGACGTTAAATATCTTTTATTTTTATTTTGTTAATTTATGTGTTTTAATTTTAAATTATTTAAAAATACGAGGACTAATAAATACTTCCACATAGGCAACTTAACCTCTCAAATTGGTCAAACCCTCAAACTTAACGGTCAACTAACGTTTTCCGTTAAGTGGTAGTCATTTGCAGAGAAATATATTAGATTAGGTAGTTTTTTACAAAAAAAATTACATTAGGTAGTTTTTTGCAAATAGACCTATAGATTAGGTAGTTTCTTATAATTTTTCCTAATTAAAATATACATAATTTGATTACTTTAAATAATATAAAGGTTATATAGGGTTAAATAGGGCTAATTTGGGTTAATTAGGGTTAATTATACTCCCTCTGTCCCATTTAATTTGCATCATTTTCTATTTTAATTCGTCCCACTTAATTTGCATCATTTCTATTATTGAACCATGACCCACCACTTACTTTTAATCTCATTCACACACTTTAACTCTTTTTTTAATTTCAACCACACAATTCATTCTCTCTCTTCATTTATTATCATTATCTACCATTTTCTTAAAAAACACTAATTTTCTCTATGCTTCATACTATATGGGACGGAGGGAGTATATATTAAAAAGTTGGTATTAAATTTCTTTTGAAATTAATTAATCACACTTAGGAAGACAAAAGATTGTTCTTGGATATATGGAAGCATTGAAACGTCAGAATTTATTGATGGCGCATTAGAATTTTGTAGTATTGCGGTTGAACATCAAGTTAGGACGGGAGGAGTTGGTTTTTATTGTCCATGTGTCAAGTGTGACAATGTATCAAATGTAGATAGTGTTGATATCCTTAGGGAGCACATACTTCGACGTGAGTTTAGGCCTCAATATCATTGTCATGGTAACATTTATTTAAGTTATTTAATTATTTATTTAATTAGTTGGTTATTTAATAATGCCACCTATAACCGATCTTATCCGGACATTATAACTACTTCCTCCCACTCCTAACTACCCTCTTTAACCGCCATATAACTACCCATTATCCTCCATTCACTCCATGCTCTCCCTCTCCCTCAGAAGTAACTGATCCTTCCTGCTTAAGTAGTGGTTTCATGGATGAATTGGCAACCTAATCTGAGATAATACGCTGAAACTCTGTCAAAATCACTACTCACTCTTTCTCTACAAAAATCACATCCCTCTTCATCACCGTGAATTCCAAGATCCCAGAAAAAACACTTCAAATTATCTCCCTGTGATCAGTAATTAACTTACTTTCCTACTTCTCCGATCTGACTTGAGCGTCGGAAGGGTCTTCCGGAAGATCACCCCCGGGCAAGGCTAACTTGTCTTGTGCAGGATAATAGGTGAAGAGACGAAATCATTCCACTACACATCACGACGATTGAATTTCCACTACGTCATCTCAGGTGTTTCTAAGGTTAATTGTCGATTCAAGTTTCATCTCCGAAACAGTTTGGCGCGGTCTGTGGGGACGATACGAAAAGCTATGACTCCCAAGAAGAATCCTACTCAAACCGCTACCGTGCATAGCACAGACACAGACACTTCTGCAGGTCAGGCTAATAATCAAGTCGTGACCCGTCGTGATCTGGATATGCTAGCACAAAATCTCACGGCAGCCTTTGTAACATTTGAGAATTTATATTGGGAAATTAATATTGGAATGAGAATTATTTTGGTTGGATGGAATAATATAGTTGTGAACTAAGATAAGGAAATAAATAATTCAGCTTATAAGATATACCCCTTTGTAATTTTTATTCATTAATTCCTTTTTTCACTTTTTCAATTATTATTTAATTTAATGTCCTTCATTATCCTTATTTTATATATATTTAAAAACTAAAATCAAGTTTTGCCTAAATCATATTACTACACCTTCCCTTATCTTGGTCAAATCAGCAAAACAAAAACCCCTTTTTCCTGAATTTCCTTCGAAAAGAACCAAGAATGGCGACTGAATTTTATCCCAATAATTTTCGAAAATGCCGAAAGAGTCCAACAGCAATTCAATTACTCCATGATTGTTGCATCAAGACGAATAACACCTCCTTTGTTTTCTATGAATTCTGCCGAAAATGGATGGAAGCCAAGTTATACTTTGCTTTTCTTAATTATACACCAAGTCCTACATTCTTCTGATTTCTGGTGCATTCAAGAAGGTCCACTTCCTTCTTCTTTATCTTTTTCTTTTTTATTTTCTTTTTATTATTTTATTTTGTTGTTATTCGTTTTTTTTTATCTTCGTCGCTGAGACCTTACGAAACTAAAATTGATTCTTATGATTTATATTTTATCATGTAACCTATTATTATTGCTCATCAAGATCTTGTAGCCTCACGAAATTGTTTATATCAAATTAGGACTTGTGGATTGAGATTACATTAATATGGAGGTTTAAGATTGATTAAGAAATATTTGTTATAAATAGATATAGGTCAATGTGGTGATGATAAATTATTGTGGATTATAATTTTGGTAAAAGATTACTCTAATGATTTAATTTGCATTAGTTTAGTATTCTTGGATGTTCTTAGAGAATTGAGAGTTCTTGTGGAAATCATTAAATTTGGGATAAAACGTTAGTTGTTGTATTAATTAAATAGTTTGATATTCTTGAAGGAATTATTAGACCTTCTTGAGAATTATTGAGTTTGGGTATAAATAAACTATTGTGTCGAACTAGATTTATAAAGAGAATGTTGATTGTTGGGTAATCTTTAGAAGAATGTGAACAACTTTAGATTTTGGACTAAATTAGATTATGAACAATTACAATAGTTGTAATTGCTAGTTAAGCTACGATCTTAGGAGGAGATGTAATAAGTTATTTATTAGTATAGTTGTATCGTACACATGATGGTGACATTTTGATATTGTTATACTTCAGGATACGATTACGTCGATGAACTCTTCTAGTTGATTGCGATGAACCGGTCTAGACTTCTTGAAGCGACTTTGTCGGTGAGTAGTAACAGTCCCTAAAAGGGGTCTGGCCAGACTACTGTTTTGGAAATGATTTTTATATATCAAATTGATTTGAATTGATGTTTATTGATGATGAACTGGTTATGAATGATTATAATATGGTCAATGGATCGGGCTCACGAGCTGGTCATTGACGGAGTAGAGGGAAAACCTCCCTTACTCCCTATTTTGAGGTGAATTGTCATTCAAATATTGACTAGCCTCACCCGAGAGTGACATAGCCTTAGAGCTATGGATGTTCCTCTCAACTAGACTCCCTGTGCGCACATAGATATAGGAAAAAGATGTTGCTTTTAGACCGATGTTTTGTATGACTGTGTTTTGTTGTTTTGGATTCTTACTTCTCATTCAGTTTAATCTGACTCCCCGTTGTTTCTTTCTTTTATATTGTTTACAGATCGGTACCAGTCGGGAACGATGGGTTAGCGGTGATGGATATAGTATACATGGAAGAATTATGAATTGAGTTTGTGGGAAGTGGTAGTGTTTGTATTGGGTTTCAGTAATTGTGTAAAAGACTTTGTATATTGATTACGTTAGACTTATATAGTGACTTTGTATGAGTATTCTAGATTTTGGTTTAGCTATTTGGATTTAAGATTAGGTGTTGTGGTTATGTATTAGACGTCGTGACCCTTTTTACGAGCTATGAATCGAAATTTGAGATCTTTGGGTTAGTAAACCCCGTGATGACCTGTCTTATTTGGTCAACCGATATGTCGGGTTGTTACAGTTGGTATCAGAGCCGACTTGCGACCGTGACTAATCCTTAGGGTTACTTCACCTAGCGGGCATACAATCTTGGGAATTAGGAAAATCGTGATTTGAGGATCTAGAGGTTTAAGATAAGAGTTAGATATAGAAGTAAATATAATCGTGGTATTAACATCAGTGTTTGAGTTTGTTAGGTTTTCTTAGAAAGTGTAGAGTGTGATCTGTGAGGATTACCCGGTACAACAGGGAACGCATTAACGATTGATCGAGGCGTTAAGAAGATTCAGCTCGTCGATGAAATGTTGGAAATATTTTTAGATGATGCCTATGACTCGTTGTTTATCACAAGTTCGTTGTCGATTATCATTTTCGTTGCTAGAATAGTATGTCTTATGATTACGAATCGTGTCACCGTATTTGTCGACCCACAATTATGATTATAGTGCGGTGCACGAAAGCAAGGTCATATGGCTGTGTAGTATCGATCGTATTTTGTTATAAGTGAGTTGAACCTTGATAATGTAGTATCGTAGTAGATAGTTTAGCGACGACAAGGTATATTGAGCCTATTGTAATAAAGCCTAGGTGCAAGTACAAATAAAGACTTAGTTCTAGATAGTGTTTAAACTCTAATAGGAATGATGAATTTTTGTTTAATATTGGAATTTGCCTTATATTGAGGATTTAGTCTAGTTCTTTTGGAGAAATAAAGTTGTATAAGTAAAATGTTGGAGCCAGTTCGTTTAAGTAGAGTCATTGGAAAATAATGAGATTATTGTTAAGAATGCATGAAGCTCTTTTGCATGTCGGAAGGACTAAACACAATTTACAGATTGAGTGTCATGTGAAAACTTGGAGGTCTATATAAAGTACAATTTGATGATCAAGCATTAGGATATGTATAGGAATTAACCGAAGTTGCTTTGGAAAATTTGAAGTTAAATTGCGAATGTTGATAATATGTGGTTTATACATTACTAAGAAGGTATTCAAAGATTATCATGTTGTGTTATGACTAATAAAGGTTGTTGAACTAAGGTAGTCACTTAGTAGTATAGTAAGTACCGCATAAACGACTTTAGTTGTTACTTTTTGATGTTTAATAATACTGGAGATGATATTAAGCAAAGGGTTGTGTATGATATATGTATCAAGACTTTGTGGGAAAGGAATCTTTTATCATTAAGTATATTCAATAATTCTAAGGGTTCGTGTCTGGAAAACTAAGGAAGAATGCATGGTTAAAGGTTGAGTATGATATAAAGAAAATTTAATGATTCGAGGAGTAAAGCATATTGGATTAGCGTATAGTGGATAGAAGTAGAATTAGATATGAGGCTTAGTGTCTTATTGTTATCATTGAGGAAATATGTTTACTTTAAGAAAGTTAGGATTAGAACTGCCGTATGAAAGTTTGGATGCAACGAAATTAAAAATTTAACAACATTTGTTTGTTTACGACAAATCGTGTTGAGAAACTAAATTGGAATTGATCATGAAAGCGAGACCTTTATTGGAGGAAAAAAATTTGTATATGGCTTGAGAATTATTGGACTTAGGATGTATTTATGATGCTTTGTGATGTTCTGTTGTGAGGTAGAGAGGTAGGAGAGTTGTCGTTTATAATCTAAGGGTATATTTGATATCTTGGGATTGTTTACTAAAGGTTTGTGTTGGAGTCAAATTATGAAGTAGAAACTCCTTTCGGCTTGAATGTAGTATATATTGAGGTTGAGATAAGTAAAACATTTAGGACTTGAGGATTTAGGTGGTTATCATTTGATAAGGATATGTAAAGTCTTGGGGTGTGAGATGTTCTTATTAAGAGTTTTGTACATTGGTTGACTAGTATATAAGTAGCGATATTAGTATTGTGAGTACTATCAAAGATGCGATTGACATTGCTTTATATAATGTTTTTTTTATGATTAAAGATTATATTAAGTGTTATGGACCTACGAGATCCTTGAGTACATAGAAGATGTAACGTATCGTCTTACGCGACTTTCGACCGAGTGCATGACATGTTCCACGTACCTCAGCTGAGACACTACATCAGAGACGACTCACTCGTTCACCCGCCTGAACAACTAATCCTTGATGACACGCTGCAGTATGAAGAGACACCTTTTCAGATCCTAGATGAAAAGGCACGCGATACTCGTCGAGATAGTACAACACTTGTGAAGATGCGATGGCTTAAATCACGTTATCGAAGAAGTCACATTGGAAGCAGAGGATGCTATGAAACACGTTTATTCTTGTAGTATCAAGCTTATCGTTATAACTATTACATCTCCATAGGTTGCTAAGAGCTAAGTTCAATGACGAACTTTATTCTAAGTTGGGTAGAATCATAAGATTTCGTGAGGAATGTTAGGTCTTGATTGAAGTCGTAAGTTTAAGGGCTAAATATGTTGTACATAGTTTTTTTTGTATTGTATTAAGACAAGAATTTGGGGATTCAATTTTACTTCGAGGACGAAGTTCACTTCAAGTTGGGTAGTATGTAACATTTGAGAATTTATAATTGGAAATTAATATTGGAATGAGAATTATTTTGGTTGGATGGAATAATATAGTTGTGAATTAAGATAAGGAAATAAATAATTCAGCTTATAAGATATACCCCTTTGTAATTTTTATTCATTAATTCCTTTTTTCACTTTTTCAATTATTATTTAATTTAATGTCCTTCATTATCCTTATTTTATATATATTTAAAAACTAAAATCAAGTTTTGCCTAAATCATATTACTACACCTTCCCTTATCTTGGTCAAATCAGCAAAACAAAAACCCCTTTTTCCTTAATTTCCTTCGAAAATAACCAAGAATGGCGACTGAATTTTATCCCAATAATTTTCGAAAATGCCGAAAGAGTCCAACAGCAATTCAATTACTCCATGATTGTTGCATCAAGACGAATAACACCTCCTTTTTTTTCTATGAATTCTGCCGAAAATGGATGGAAGCCAAGTTATACTTTGCTTTTCTTAATTATACACCAAGTCCTACATTCTTCTGATTTCTGGTGCATTCAAGAAGGTCCACTTCCTTCTTCTTTATCTTTTTCTTTTTTATTTTCTTTTTATTATTTTATTTTGTTGTTATTCGTTTTTTTTTATCTTCGTCGCTGAGACCTTACGAAACTAAAATTGATTCTTATGATTTATATTTTATCATGTAACCTATTATTATTGCTCATCAAGATCTTGTAGCCTCACGAAATTGATTAAGATATTTCAAGAATTAGTGTGGGTATACTTGTTGATATCGAATTAGGACTTGTGGATTGAGATTACATTAATATGGAGGTTTAAGATTGGTTAAGAAATATTTGTTATAAATAGATATAGGTCAATGTGGTGATGATAAATTATTGTGGATTATAATTTTGGTAAAAGATTACTCTAATGATTTAATTTGCATTAGTTTAGTATTCTTGGATGTTCTTAGAGAATTGAGAGTTCTTGTAGAAATCATTAAATTTGGGATAAAACGTTAGTTGTTGTATTAATTAAATAGTTTGATATTCTTGAAGGAATTATTAGACCTTCTTGAGAATTATTGAGTTTGGGTATAAATAAACTATTGTGTCGAATTAGATTTATAAAGAGAATGTTGATTGTTGGGTAATCTTTAGAAGAATGTGAACAACTTTAGATTTTGGACTAAATTAGATTATGAACAATTACAATAGTTGTAATTGCTAGTTAAGCTACGGTCTTAGGAGGAGATGTAATAAGTTATTTATTAGTATAGTTGTATCGTACACACGATGGTGACATTTTTATATTGTTATGCTTCAGGATACGATTACGTCGATGAACCCTTCTAGTTGATTGCGATGAACCGGTTTAGACTTCTTGAAGCGACTTTGTCGGTGAGTAGTAACAGTCCCTAAAAGGGGTCTGGCCAGACTACTGTTTTGGAAATGATTTTTATATATCAAATTGATTTGAATTGATGTTTATTGATGATGAACTGGTTATGAATGATTATAATATGGTCAATGGATCGGGCTCACGAGCTGGTCATTGACGGAGTAGAGGGAAAACCTCCCTTACTCCCTATTTTGAGGTGAATTGTCAGTCAAATATTGACTAGCCTCACCCGAGAGTGACATAGCCTTAGAGCTATGGATGTTCCTCTCAACTAAACTCCTTGTGCGCACATAGATCTAAGAAAAGGATGTTGCTTTTAGACCGATGTTTTGTATAACTGTGTTTTGTTGTTTTGGATTGTTACTTCTCATTCAGTTTAATCTGACTCCCCGTTGTTTCTTTCTTTTAGATTGTTTACAGATCGGTACCAGTCGGGAACGATGGGTTAGCGGTGATGGATATAGTATACATGGAAGAATTATGAATTGAGTTTGTGGGAAGTGGTAGTGTTTGTATTGGGTTTCAGTAATTGTGTAAAAGACTTTGTATATTGATTACGTTAGACTTATATAGTGACTTTGTATGAGTATTCTAGATTTTGGTTTGGCTATTTGGATTTAAGATTAGGTGTTGTGGTTATGTATTAGACGTCGTGACCCTTTTTACGAGCTATGAATCGAAATTTGAGATCTTATTTGGTCAACCGATATGTCGGGTTGTTACAGCCTTCTCCGAGCAGCTACGTACGATCATGAATGCCAACACCCCTGCTCAACGACAAACGATGGACGAAATGGCTAACCAGATCCGAAATCTCCAAGAACAAGTGAATCCCCCCAGTTAATTCGAGTCATCCATTATCACGAAGTGACACGGGGATGTCGCGTTCTAGTAGGAGAAACAAAAGGCGACGTGAGATGTCTAAAACTCACAAGAGCGCTACCAGACAGAATTCCCAAGAAGGAGACTCTAAGACAGCCTCTCGTGATGCCAGCACTTTCCTTGAAAGCAAGAGGCAAAGGGCCTCCTCGCAAGTCCAGACTCTGATTGATCGAAAGAGGGAGGAAAGAAAAATGTCTATTACCGGTTCAAGCTACCACGCCAACCCGGTAACAAGACAACAGGAGGAACTGAGCCAAAAAGATCCACCAAAGAGCCCAATGCTAATAAACTCGCCCCTTTCCGCTGAAATTTTAGCCACAGGCAACCCCGCGAAAATCAAAGTCCCGAATATGGCAGCCTTTGATGGCACTACATGCCCAGAAGAACACGTCATGGCATACAAAAACTTGATGCTTCTATACACCGCGGAACCGGCCATCCTCTGTAAGTTCTTCCCTACTACGCTTTGAGGAGTTGCGCTGACGTGGTACACTTCACTTCCCGCGGGAAGTATTCGTACCTTCGCCCAACTCGAAGACAAGTTCTTATGTCACTTTGTCGCCTCCCGAAGGCAAGAAAAATCCAATTTCCATCTGCTCAGCATAACACAACATGAAGGGGAATCTATATCCTCTTATCTAAAGAAGTTCCATGAGGCAGTGCTCGAAGTCACGGAATTGGAAGAATCTGTGGCCCTGAACGCCTTAATCAACGGCATGAGAGCTCAAAAATTGAAGTTTCAATTGGTGGAAAGCCAAATCAAGACATATGCAGAAGCAATGAAGCAATGTTAGAGCTATGTCACGGCCTCTGAAATATGCCACGCTCATGACCCCAAGAAGCGGAGGTCGGACCGGAAAAAGTTACCTCCTCATCCTTCCTCCAGAAATAGGGAAGAGTATGCCTCGAGAAGGGAAAGGAGTTACGTACCACGACGCTCTGATCCCCCCTCTGATATGGGACCTCCTCGATCAAGGCACGTTTATTCCGCGGAAGAAGGTGCAAGGACCCGCAACTTATTAGATCGAGGTAATGATCCATTGTTCAACAAAAACCGGAAATATATCTTCTTTGCTATCAGGGATGAATTGTCGGCTCTACCTCCTACCACTACTCCATCTGACCGTCGCAACTTCAACTTGTGGTGTGAGTACCACAAAGAACATGGCCACACCTTGGCCCAATGTCGCGAACTTAAACGCATCTTGTACCAACTCGCAGATGAAGGGAAGTTGGAACGGTATGTCGTTAAGAAGGAATACAGTAAGAGGAACGACGCGGAAGGGCGAAATTGGGCCCCAAGGCGAAGATCTCCTAGGGGAGAAGAATGTAGAAAGGAAAGCTCCAATACTCAAGGGACTATCCATCTGATTTGTGGAGGATATTCGGAAGATTATCCCACTGTCCGTGCCGCCAAGGATAGCGTCCATACATTGCTGAAGGGACCTCCAAAAACTTCACCTTCAGGCCTCGTCATGAAGTTTGATGCCGCAACATCTCAGCTACTGCAGCATCCTCACACTGATCCCTTGGTCGTATCAATCAAGATAGGGCATATGAAGGTGAAACGAGTATTGGTGGATACCGGAAGCACCGCCGACCTTGTCACAATGGAATGCCTGCGACAGATGAAATTTGAAGAAAAACACCTTCAACCCCTTGATAAACCGCTGATAGGGATTGGGGGCAATCAAGTTACCCCCTTAGGCACCATCATACTCCCTGTCCGAGTAGGGGAAAAGGACCGCTGTAAAACCATGCCCATCCGCTTTACAGTGGTAGACCTAAAGTTCCCCTACAATGCTATCATGGGGATTCCCCTCATCAATAAACTCAAAGCAGCAATTCTCCCTCATCAATTGCTACTCCAATTCGAGCAGGATGACGGCAAAGTAGGTGTCTTGAAAGGAGATCAAGTCACGGCTCGACAGTGCCTCATTAATACTCTAAAGCAAGAAGCCATCGCTGAAGTTCCGTCCAAACGAAGGAGGCAAGAACCCTCCATCATGAGTGTCTATACTGAAGACACCAACACTCCCGCAAAACCTCAACTAGCAGAACAATATGAGGAAGTGGACGTGTTCGGAGGGAACAAAATCAAAGTTGGCAAGAACCTCCCTGAAGCAGAGAGACGCGACGTCTTGGCTGTCATAGCCGAGTTCCGCGACATCTTTGCCTATTCAGTTGAGGAAATGCCTGGCATACCCTCCAATATCATGTGTCACAAGCTTGACATAAAGGCTGGCTACAAACCGGTGAAGCAAAAGCTGCGACATCAAGGCAAAGAGAGGATTGAAGCCGCGAAAAAAGAGGTGGACAAGTTATTGAAAGCCGGCTTCATCCGGGAATGTAAGTATTCTGATTGGCTATCTAATGTCGTTCTTGTAAAGAAGCCAAATGGAAAATGGCGGATGTGTGTTGACTTCACGGATCTCAACAAGGCATGTCCTAAAGATGATTATCCTCTCCCAAAGATAGATCGATTGGTAGACTCCACGGCAGGCCACGCCCTACTAAGCTTCATGGACGCTAATGTGGGTTACCATCAAATCCCTTTAGCTCCAGAGGATCAGCCTCACACTGCCTTCATAACAAACGTCGGCATATATTGTTACAATGTCATGCCCTTTGGCTTAAAGAATGCGGGAGCCACCTACCAAAGAATGGTAAACAAAGTATTCCAAAATCAAATTGGGCGGAACTTAGAAGTGTACGTGGACGACATGATCACCAAAAGCAAGCGAGCTGTAGACCATGCCGCGGATTTAAAGGAGACATTCCTCACCCTTCGTAACCATCAAATGCGACTCAACCCTGAGAAGTGCGTATTTGGGGTCACTGGAGGCAAGTGTCTTGGCTTCCTGGTAGATGAGAGGGGCATAGAGGACAGCCCAGACAAGATCAAGGCGATAATGAACATGAAGTCGCCCACCTCAGTGAAAGAAGTTCAACGATTAACTGGATGCATTGCTGCCCTGGGGAGATTCATGTCAAAATCCGCAGATAAGTGCTCTCCCTTCTTCAAAACTCTCAAGCAAGCTCGGTTTGAGTGGACAAAAGAAGCAACTTCCTTTCTACTACATCAGCCACGCATACCGCGGCTCAGAAGGAAACTATACTGAGGTAGAAAAAGTTCTATACGCAGTGGTGATGGCAAGCCAAAAACTAAAGGCATACTTTAAATCACATCAGATAATAGTAAGATCCAACCAGCCTTTGAAGAAAGTAATAGAAGGAAAAAATCAATCAAGCTGCGTCTCTAACTGGGCAAATCAATTGGCGGATTTTGGGATCGAGTACGAGCCACGAACAGCCATTAAAGCCCAAGCTCTAGCAGATTTCATCGCTGAAACCACCATTCCAACTACCTCTAATTCCAATAAGGAGTGGAAGTTGTACGTAGATGGCTCCTCCACCAAATCTTCTAGTGGAGCGGGGCTTCTCATTATATCATCTGCCGGAGTTTGGATGGAAAAAGCTATTAGGTTTGAGTTTGTGGCCTCAAACAACGAGGCAGAATACGAAGCACTTCTCTTGGGGCTCAAAATATGCTATGAAGCCGGGGCTAAAATTCTATCCACATTCTCTGACTCCCAATTAATTGTAGGTCAGTTTCATGGAGAATTTGAGGCTAAGGATGAAAGCATGAAAATGTATCTACTCCAAGTAAAAGAACTCGTCGAGAAATTCGAGAAGTTCACCTTGTCTCACATTCCCCGATCTGAGAATGCACAAGCTGATTCCCTAGCAAGACTCGCCAGTTCGGCTGAAACAGCTGCGGCTAGAGATATTGTATGGGAAGTCCTTCCAAATCCTAGCATCAACTTCATGGTATACCCAGTTGACAGATCAAAATCTTGGATGGACCCCTACATCCAATACTTGCAACATAATATCTTGCCTGGAGATAAAAATCAAGCTGAATCCCTTCAAAAGAATGCCAAATGGTTCGAACTTCACGAAGGAACATTATACAAAAAATCATACACCCATCCTCTGCTGAAGTGTGTGACCCCTGAAGAAGAGAATTATATCATCCGGGAAATACATGAAGGAGGATGCAACATACATCAAGGGGTACGTACTGTCATCAACAAAGTTCTTAGAAGTGGCTACTATTGGCCTTCGCTAAGAGAAGACGCGGAGAACATCATTCGACGCTGCAAATGGTGCTAATACTTTTCCAAAATAGATAGAAAACCATCCAACTATCTATCCGGCATTCAAGCAGTACTACCTTTTGACAAATGGGGGATGGACCTCCTTGGACCATTCCCACCAGCAAAAGGGCAGAGAAAATTTATCATCGTAGCCATCGACTACTTCACCAAATATGTTGAGGCTGAGGCATTGAGTTCTATCACGGATAAGCAAGTATGTCAATTCATATGGCGCAACATCATCACCAGATACGACATTCCAAGAGTCTTGATTACTGACAACGGTCGATAGTTCATCAGCAAGAACACAGTGGAATATTGCGATAAATTTAACATTCAAATCAGGTTCAGCTCTGTATCTAGGCCTCAAACCAACGACCAAGCAGAATCAGCAAATAAAGAGATACTCAACGGCATCAAAAAGAAGATAGAAGGCGCGAAAGGCACATGGGACGAAGAGCTACCCGGTATACTTTGGGCTAGTCGAACAACGGTTAAAGAAGCAACACGCCACACTCCCTTCTCCTTAGTGTTCGGATCAGAAGCAGTACTACCGGTAGAAATAGGCATTCCCTCGACCAGAGTCACATTCTATGATCATGGTGAGAATGCCGCAGCTAAGATGGAAAACTTGGATCTGCTCCCAGAAACAAGGGGAAACGCGCTGTTAAGGTCCATAGCCCAGAAACAACGAATGATTCGCCAGTTCAACCGCCATGTGAAAAAAAGAGTGCTCAAAGAAGGAGATTTCGTGCTCCGCAAAGTTGAAGCCACAGGAAAAATCGTCGAAAAAGGCAAACTCGGGGCTAACTGGGACGGACCCTTCAAAATCATCCGCACCATCGTACTTGGAACCTTTGAACTAGAAGATATGGAAGGAAAAAAGCTCCAACGTCCGTGGAATGGAGATCACCTGAAAAAATTCTTCATTTAACAAGATATGCAAGGGGCTACTATTACCACTATCTGCATCATCATCATCTGCATCATCATTATCCGCACTATCATTCAATATTTTCAGTATTCAGTATTTTCCGTAAACTCAGCATTTTCAGTATTCAGTATTTTCAATATTGTTAGACATTACTTTGTTTAATGTAATCCGCATTTTCATTAATGATCACTATCATTCACAATCAGTCTAAACATTACACGTACTTGATGTTTCAGCACTAAGTTTACCAGACGTACTTGGCAACCAAGCTCTAGTTTTGCATATCTTCTTAAATTCAATTTTCCAAGTCATCCGTAGAATCGATAAGTCGGACCCTAAGAGAAGGGTCCCTCGCCTAAAAAAGTTCTAAGTATTGAACTATGTTCTTAAGCATCCGTAATGTCGATAAGTCGAACCCTAAGAAAGGGGTCCGATTCCAAAAAAGTTCTAAGTGTTTTAACTATGTTCGTCAAAACGGTGTATAAACACAATCATCCGCAATATTGATGAGTCGGACCCAGATAAGAGTCCCTTATCTGAGAAAATCCCAAGTGGGAGTTAGGTTCAGAAGTCAAGTCGGACCCAGATAAGAGTCCCTTAAACAAACAACCTGTCATTCAAGTCAAGTCGTTCAAGATCTAAATATGCACATTCAATCCAGATTCAAAATTTACAACAATCTGTCGCGGAAAACCGCCAAAATATCAAATGTTTTAATATCTACAGCTACAACAATTACAAATTCATTGTTCTAAGATAAAATATCATCTAAAACATCCGGAACATCCGCTTGAACCGCAGCATCGGGGGAGGGCTCCTATTGACCGGGAGAGAAGTCTATAAATTCTTCAACGTTGAATGGCTCCACTTCATGCTCCGACAACTCTTTACGCAAGCTTTGGAGGCTCTTCCCTTCATCGACGATTAGATTGGACAACTCTAAGCTCAAGTCCTCGATGGGGGAAACGGCAAGATTCAGCGGAGGCTTCGGAGCAGGCAGAGGAGACAAACTCAGCTTTTCCAGGTCGAGGCACAGAGCTTCTTGTTCCGCCTTCTCGCTAACCTTCTTCAGCCAATCTTCCCGCTCTTGGGCAACCCATTCCGGGTCAATAAGCACAGCCGATTCTTTTTCAAGCTCGACGTGAAGGTTAGCCACCGCCGCTGCCCTCTTTCCCTTAGCCATTTGATGGAGTTTATCAAAATCTACTCCCATGGCCGCAGCTGCAAGGCGGAACATCTCAATGTTAATTATATCGCAGGCGCCCATCATCTCCTGCGTGAGCATATTCAGAAAGGTCGCGGCCTCATCTGATGTGAGTCAGTCGCGTGCAATTCTGGCCCGCCTTTCGGACCGAAGCTTGTGAATTCGATCCGCCTCTAGCAAGTCATTGAACTTGGCTATGTCTTCCTCCACTTGCTTGGCTAGGATTTGGCTCTGATGCTTTAATTTTCGATAAGCGTCGACCAGTTCACCAATTCCATGCCCCAGATTCGCGAAAAGGCCCGACGCCTTGTCGAGGTTCCCGATTGAGCTCTTCAACTGCTTTAAAGCCATCCCCCTCCACTGATCCATCTTCTGAAGCCGCAGCTTGAGCTCCTCACTCTTGGCTACCTTTTCCTTTAACCCGGGCAGCTCTCCCAACTCCTCCTTAAGCTTCCGGAGCTCTTCATTCTGCTCATCACACCGAGCAGTCAGAGCCTCCATCGTCTCGTGATCAATGGCACTTTGCCTGTGGAGGTTGAGTTCATACGACAGCCACAAAAACGTCTACAAAGCAAACCAACACTTAGAAAATTCTTAAGGGCAATAGCATGAGAGAGAGAAAGAGCAGGCTCACCTCGGCAGCAGATGATTGAAGTTGTCGTACCCAATCAAGGGAAGACACGGAATCAAGATGATCCACATCTTGCTGGCTCACCAGCTGAGCCGACGCTCGGTTGAATCTGGTTACCATACCCTTGTAACCCAGTTCGGAAAACAGAGTATCCGGGTTAAAGGGCACGAATTCGCGCCTGTTGTACGCGACCTCCTTGATCGGCTCAGAAGTAGGAGCAGACTCGCCTACTTTCTCTTTGCCCTTTCCAGGGGCTTGTTTCTTGAGGGGCACAGGAGCATCACCCTCCACGGATCTGATCCTTAAAGGAACAACCGTCTTTATTACCACCGCGGAAGCACCCTTAGCGGCGCTGTCCGTGGAAGGGGATTCCCTCTTCCTCTTTTTCTTATCAGCCTTCTCCTCGGCTGGCTTCTTTTTGGGAGAGGGATATGCCCTCTTAGTTTCATCCGGAATGTGAAATTTTTTCCGGTCTTCCAGAAGCTTTTTAGCTTCCGCCTCAGAAAGAACCGCGTCCAACCCTTTGGTGGTTGTGACCGAATCCTGTAACGAAGTGGTGTTAGTAAAAATTCTACAAAGATTTAATCAACTCAGGAATTTACCTTAGGAGGTATCAACAGCGGCTTATCTCCTGGTCTCTTATTCGGACCATTGGCAAATCGCATGAACGAGAATTTCTTCATTAGGTCCGGATACTTCCTTTTTAAATTCTCTTTTGCTACGCGACATAAGAATACAGGTATACAAACGGATAAGGGTTAGCATGAACAACTCCTTACTCTTATCAATTGATAAGCTGATTTGGAAAGCTGATAAAAGATCCTCATTTGATAGCTCGACTGGAAAGGGTATCCAATTGAATTGGATGTGGGATGGCTTCGTCTCAAGTCTCACGTCCATCTTCGCATATTCAATGATCACCGCGTCATTTCCCGAACACTGCGGTACCCCGTTGTTGAAACCCGTGAGATTGGGCTTGATATCAAAAGATGTCTTGATGTTCCATCCTTCGGAACACTATAGATAAGCGAACTTCGTCCTATAATTCCTTTGGTTATCTGGTAAGTCGTGGACTATCTTCAGCCCACGACGGTGTGTAAAAGTAATCCATCCGCAGCCATAATCCTGTGAATTACACAACCTTGCCCTAAATATATACTTGAAGGCTGTGAGCGTGGGGGAAACACCTAAAACTTTGCATAGAATCAAAAAAGCAAATACGCAGCCCCACGCGTTAGGGTACAACTCAGGTACCGATACATTCGATAAATCTAATAACTCTCTACAAAAAGGGTGCCAAGGAAATCTAAGTCCCAATTCAAAAGCTGGGAGATATACCGCTATACAATGTGGCGGGGGAAACCTTACGGTATCATAATTCCCCGGTGTTATTAAGTTATAATTATCCGGGAGACCAAACTTCATCGATATCTTATCCCTGTTCTTCTCCAACTCCCCTTTTGTCGTCAGATCGACAAAATAATTTAAGGGACCACCATCTTCTATGTAGAAAGGAGGTGGAGGTCGTACCGCGCTTTCCCTGCTTGAAGACTCGCTGAATCCATCCATTTTTTCCGTATCTACAATCAATAAACCCTCTAGAACTTGGAGAATTTTGAAGATAATCAGAGCTTCTCTCTCTAGCTTTCTCTCACTAGAATATAAATTAAGAAATCAAATGAAGATTAGATGAGAGGAACAATTCCAAATTTCCCTATTTATGGCCACAATAAATGCTCAACCACCTTTTTGAAAATGATACATTTCGAGAAGTCGATAAGACGGATCCCACATTGGATACGAAATAGGGAAAATATGCTAAGTTTGGGGCTAAGATACACATTGCCGTAGGGTCGATAAGTCGGATCCCCTAAAGAGCTTGGGAAACAAGAATTTGTCAAAGTACAGAAGGCCACTTAAAGCTACTTTGTCCGTGACATCGATAAGTCGGACTCCTCATGGCTTTCCAAATCAAAATTATCCCAAGTGCTGGAATAGGCCGTGCCGCCACATAGATAAGTCGGACCCCCTATAGTGCCTGGGCTGTCAAGAATTCATCTAAGTCAAAGATGAACGGAAAACCGTATCATCGATAAGTCGGACCCCTAAGAGGGTCCAAGATGATCAAATATTTTCTAAGTTTCAGATAGAACTCATTCACCTGTCCGACTTAGGGACATGACGACAAGGGATAGATGCTAATGCTCCTGCAGCCGCCGTATGATCGATAAGTCGGACCCCCAAATTGGGGGCTGGACTTAAAAATTTGGCCAAGTATGGAAGAGATCAACCATTCATGTCCTTCTCATCAACAGGACTACATAAGTTTCCTTTCGATGACGCGCTTCCATTATGCTTAGTCGTAGCATCCTATGTCACGACATCAAGGAATACAAGCCACGACATACCATCCAACTTGGCTTTGCAGTAACATCGATAAGTCGGATCCCTCCTAGAATGCAAATATCCGAAATAATTTGAAGTCATAGAACTCATGTCCCACGACCATCAAAGACGCGACAGCAGCAAAGACTTCATTAACGTTGCCGTAGAGTCGATAAGTCGGACCCCCTGGGGAAACCTAATTCATCAAAATTATTCAAAGTTGCTAGGAATTCCATGCCAGGCCACGACTCAATACCAATACTCTGCGACATGCTCAGTATAGTCACAAGTAGAGCTGTTCATGGGCGGGCGGGCGCGGGTAGCGGACCAGGTATTTGCTACAAAATCTACCCGCGGGCAGAAAAATTCAAATGCCCGCCCGTGATTGCGGGCATATTTTTTTGTCGCTACCCGCCCATTTTTAAAGCGGGCGGGTGCTGCGGGTATTTTCTCATAAATACCAAAAATACAATACAAAATATAAAATTAAGTTTTGATAATAGTTAAAATACAATACATTGTCCAAAATACTACAAATACATAAAACGTCTCAAAATAATCAAATTACATATATATTAAAATACTTAAAAGTCTCAAAATACTTAGTCAATGGTAACACAATCGTCATCTTCATCCTCCTCTTCATCTTCTTCGAAACACGGCTCACCATAATTAAACATATTCGATGTACCTTGAGAAAGTATCCATACATTAATAATAATAATAATAATAATAATAATAATAATAATAATAATAATAATAATAATAATAATAATAATAATAATAATAATAATAATAATAATAATAATAAAGAATAAGAGTATTTAAAATATATTCAATTTTAAAGTTTTAATAATAAAGAATAAGAAAAAATATTTACCTATTTTAAGGTTTTTTGAACGCAACCAATCTTCATAGCAAGCTAGCACCTCAATTGTCTTTTGTCCTAAAGATGCTCTCCAAGGATTTATCAACTTTTTTCCCATACTAAAAGCGGATTCCGAAGGAACAGTAGAAATAGGCATAGCTAAAATATCACGAGCCAAACATGCAAGGTGTGGATATCTATCCACTCTCCTACTCCAATATGCTAAAACATCAAAATTTGATGAGAAGTCAAGAGTTTTCTCCTCCAAATACAACTCTAATTCTGTCTTTTCATCATCCACCTTCCTCTTTTTACTTAAAAATACTTTGTAATCTAGATCCTCTTCCATTTGAGTTTGATCTGCCACACAACTCACTACACTTGGAAAGCGAGCAGTGCCACTAGTGGCCAAATTAGGGGAACTTGCAACACAAATCTGATCTCTATATTCATCAAATAAACAAAATAAAGTGCTCTTTACAAGCTTAACTTTCTCCCTAGCATATGATTCTCCGTACAACTTCTGATAACAATATTCAACTCTATCTAACTTAAATCGAGGATCCAAAATTGCAGCTAATGATAATATAACATTATAATCAGACCAATACTTGTCAAATTTTGCTTTCATATCCTTAATCATAGCAGCTAAGCCACAACTAGAATTGTCACCATCCATTATTTCTATCAATTTTCTATGAATCTTCCACACACCATCAAAATACAGATTTGAAGTAGGAGTTTTAGAAGCTGAAAATAAACTTGTCACATCATAAAAGACTTTCAAGAACCCATATAACTCTATAACTTTATCCCATTCTTCCTTTGAAAGAGCAAACACACTAAGGTCCTTATCTCGACTAACTACATGATCAATGACATCTCTAAAAAATATATAACGATCAAGCATAAGAAATGTTGAATTCCACCTGATGTTGTTATCCCCACGTAACTTTTTTGTTGTCTTAATACCAAAACTTGTTTCGGCAACGCTGTAAAATTTTTTCTTCTTAGGAATTGAGTGCTTATAGTGTTTAACAACCTTTTTAATTTTTGCAACGACATCTATGGATTTTAATCCAGCTTGCACAACAAGATTAATAATATGACAACCACATCTCAAATGAAAGAACTGACCATTAAAATACAAGCCATTTTTTCTATCAAGATGATTTTTCAAATCACTAATCATACAATCATTATAACTTGCATTGTCAACAGTGAAACTAAGAACCTTATGGTCAATTTTCCATTCACTTAAGCACAAAGCTACCTCATCGGCTAAAGAAATTCCATCAAATGGAGGTGTTAATGCCGCAAACTTAATTATTCTTTTTTGCAATTTCCAATTAGCATCAACCCAATGTGCAGTAATACACATATACTCATCATCTGTATGTTCACTTCTCCAAATATCTGTTGTGAGACAAATTCTACCAGGAGCTTTTTTTAATTCATCCATAATAATCACTTTTTCGTCATTATAATGCCTAAAGATATCTCTCTTCAAAGTATGTCTACTAATGCATGAAAATTGAGGACACATTTGAGAAACCATGTATTTAAAACCAGGTTCCTCACAAGTAGAAAAAGCATGAGCTCCCCCAACAATAAAAACAGAAATGCCTTTACGAACTTCCTCATAATTAATGACTGGATTTTTCAAAGAAATATTACTATCACCACTTAATGGAGAACGACCAAGCAATAAATTCTTAAGGTCACGATTCATTCTTTTAGGACATCTATCAATATGTCTTTTAAGATGTGATGTACCACTACTATGACTAGCATTGAACTTTAAATCACAATATTTACAAGTAGCTTGAACACTCCCATCTATTAAAGTATCTCTTTTCATATGTTGCCAAACAAGTGATTTTAATTTTCTACCTTGATTGTTGATAGCTTGTACATTGTCATCGTTTGGAATTGAGTCTTCCTCAGTATTGTTAGCAGTTGAATCCAAGTCAACAGAAGAGTTAGAACAACCTGATGGTGATGCCATATGTTTTACTCTGCAAAATAATTACACTTATTAAAACTAAAATCTAAAATAAAAGCTAAAATCTAAGTACTAAATAACAACCTAATTTTTCGAAAAACCCATCCCAAAAATCTTACAGTGTTTTCAAATAGACATCAGAATTAAGTAGTACTAAATAACAACCTAATGAACTCAGAAATCTATTTTTTTCGAAAAAATGCCAAATTAAGTAATGAAGAAAATATACTAAATAAAGAAACTAAGTAATACTACATCAGAATATACTACATCAGAATAAAAACCTAGTAAAGAGACATCTAAAATAAAAACCTAGTAAATATACTAAATAACAATCAAAAAACGATGAAACACAAGAACACACAACAATACTACATCAGAATATCAGATTTAACAACAAATTAAGTAATGAAGAAAATATACTAAATAAATACTACATCGAAAATATACTAAGTAATCGAAAAAGAATGGTAGATTTAACAACAATACTACATCGAACAAAACCCTAATTTTCGTATGAAGAAAATAAATAAAGATTTAACAACAAAAAATGACAATACCAGATTTCACTATGGAATCGAGAATGTCGAATGTCAATGTAGTGTTGAAGAGAAATGAGAAAATGGTAGAACTAGAATACTCTGGAAGACTAGAAAGTAGAATACTAGAATGGTAATGTATAAAAATGGTGGAACTGGACTACTGGAGGAGTGAGGAGTATTGGAGTACTAAGGAGTGACGGGTTGCGGCGCACATTCTCTAAGAGTCTAAGACTCTAACCCTAAAATAAGTAACCCTAGGAAATTCTAAATTTCTAATATATTAAAAATTAAAATGTATTGGACATGGATTGGGTACTAAAAAAAGCCCAAAGAATATTATTATTTATTAATATATTAAAATAAGCGGGCGGGCGGGTATACCCGCGGGTATTTTTTTATTGTCGCTACCCACCCATTTATCTTGGCGGGCGGGTATTACCCGCCCAAACTTTAATTTTTTTTTAAAAATGCTGTCCATACCCGCTCGTTTTTCGAGCCGGGCGGGCCGAGCCTGGCGGGTAGCCCGCCCATGAACAGCTCTAGTCACAAGGAGATTCAAGTTTCCATATGTCCGTGAAGTCGATAAGTCGGACCCCCCACAAGGGGGTGGACATGCTAAATTTTTCTAAGTCCTTGCCATCTGGAATAAACACCCTTTTCATGTCGCGGAAGGTTGGACCCTCCATGTCGCATACTCGATGAGTCGGATCCCTTTTACAGTGGCTCCCTCAGCAAAATTTCCTAAGTTATCTGGTAACATTATTCAAACCGATGCCGCGACATCTACATCGGTCATTCCGCGAAACGTCACAAGAGTCTGGGGCTTGGGGCTCGTTAAAATCCCTCTCTGCACCTGACTTGATACCTGGTCCTTTCCGCATAAAACACGATGTTTCAAATTGTTGGGGTTCACTTTCAACATCATCCTTCATGCGTGAGGCTAAATGTCATGGTAACATTTATTTAAGTTATTAATTATTTATTTAATCAGTTGGTTATTTAATAATGCCACCTATAACCGATCTTATCCGGACATTATAACTACTTCCTTCCACTCCTAAGTAACTACCCTCTTTAACCGCCATATAACTACCCATTATCCTCCATTCACTCCATGCTCTCCCTCTCCCTCAGAAGTAACTGATCCTTCCTGCTTAAGTAGAGGTTTCATGGATGAATTGGCAACCTAATCTGAGATAATACGCCGAAACTCTGTCAAAATCACTACTCACTCTTTCTCTACAAAAATCACATCCCTCTTCATCACCATGAATTCCAAGATCCCAGAAAAAACACTTCAAATTATCTCTTTGTGATCACTAATTCACTTATTTTCCTACTTCTCCGATCTGACTTGAGCGTCGGAGGGGTCTTCCGGGAGATCACCCTCCGGGCAAGGCTAACTTGTCTTGTGCAGGATAACAGGTGAAGAGACGAAATCATTCCACTACACATCACGACGATTGAACTTCCACTACGTCATCTCAGGTGTTTCCAAGGTTAATTGTCGATTCAAGTTTCATCTCCGAAACAATCATGTTTGGGTTTGGCATGGTGAGGAGGGAGTTTATAAAGAAAAGTGTTGTTGAGGATGTCAATAATGTGGATGTCAATGAGAATGTAGTAGATCGTGTTGATGGGTATGAGACAGATGAAGAGAATGTCGATGAGGATGTAGATCGTGTTGATGAGATGATGGAGGGAGTCGAGGATGAGTTAGGAAAACATCCTCGTGTTTTTGACTTGTTGACAGAGGCATCTCAAAAGTATTTTTGTGCTGCGTTTTTTAATCGAAGCATTTAAAAAGGCTATCTGCTGCTATCACTAATGATTGATGTCAAAACTGCAGCATATGGTGGCCTAAAAACCGCAACATATGATGTTTTTTCCACTAGAGCAATGATCAATGATCGTATCTAGCAAATTAACTAGGTCTACAACATCAACAAAAACTTCAGTCTCTTTACCCTTGTATACAAATCTCAACACCAAACAATACAAAAAAAATTCCAACATCAATCATCCATTACACAACACAATAAAAATTCAAAAAAAGCCTTTTAAACAAGAATGTAGCAAGTTGGATGAGGAGCTTTATATTGAATCCGATTTAATAATAAATAAAATAAGATTTTAATGCTATAATTATTTTAAACATAAAATTGAGATTTATTCACCAAGTTGTTGTCGAAGACTTTTCTTTTCACCTCGAATACCCATGTCACATTGTTAAGCCTCCTAAATGGGTACAAACACTTGTATTGTATTTATTCATCATATTCCACAAACAAGAAGATTAAAAAACTTGAGCTTACCTAAATTGAAACTTGACAGGCAACCCAAAAAAATGAGACAAAATTAGGTTTATTTTCATAATTAAACACTCAATCCTTAAAAGAACAAGAAACCTAGAAACCAAATGGAAACCCAGCAAAACCTAGAAACAAAGTTTTCATAAATGGAAATAAAATCAGGAAGAAAGAATAAAAGAAATCCTTATCTGTTTACCCGCAAGAATGATCTTCCGTTGCAAAAATTGTATCAAGAACCTGGAATTCAATTATCTCATCTCTATATTTCAAGAATCCTACATTTCTTGCAATCCAACCCCAAATTTACTTCCAAGAACCCTCAAAATTGAGTACCTTTTTTATTACTCTTCCTGAAAAGATTTATACTACCCAATATTGCGAGCTTCGACTCATTTTGTTTGTGGTTACTGCTAAGATCGAGTTACGCAATAAAGCATTGTCGTTATGTTATTGTCATTGAAGTCTTCCATGTAAGGTTAGGGTTTATAATTTGGAGCAAGATTTGGGGAGATCGGATTTGAGAAAAGCTTGAGATTCAATTTTTTTTTTAAAATGAAATGAAATGAAGTTTTAGAATGAATTAGAAGAAGAGTTACAAATGATGGTTGAACATTCAGAGAGAGGAAGAAACCGAGAGAGCATGAAAGAGATGGGGAAATGAGAAAACGAATAAGTGAACAGATGAAATGGCGCATAAGAGAAAAGCGTGTAAAGGAACACTGATTTAACTGTTCATCATGAACAGTATTCAGCTCTTACAAATGTTTTATATTTAGAGGATTTATATATTAAGCATCTCACCAGGACAACATCTCTCACAAGAATTTGTGATAAAAAACATCCTTGTTGCATAAGTGAAGAACATAGAGTCTATTCCTCAAATATTGCTAAATTAAAACATAATTCCCAATCTACATTGGAGGAAAAAATAATTCCCACTCTACCATCCACGTTAGACAGATTTTTCAAAATAAAATATATTCAGAGCAAACCGCCATCTCAGATGGCGATTTGGTAATTTTACGAAACCGCCATTTGAGATAGCGGTTTGCTTTATTTTATAATTGAAAAAAAAAGCAACAAAAAAACGCTGAAAATGTGCGGCGCAAGATTCGATCCCGCAACCTCATAAATAAGCACCAATAGCGTTAACCACTGAAGCAAAGGAACTTCGAAGAAGGGAAAATACCTATGCGTTATTTAAGTTTGTATTTTGAGAAGAGGTAAACCTGAAAATTCTTACACGAGGCAAAAAAAATTATGCCAAAGTAAACCGCAATTTCAGATAGCGATTTGGTGTTTAAAATTATGTTTTTTTCATCAATCGTATTAAATCGTGTTTTCAGAAAACGGTTTATTATAAAAATTCAGATCAAACCGTCATCTGAGATGGCGGTCTGCTGAAAAAAGTTTTTTGACAAACTATCCAACGTAAACAGTAGAACGGGAATTAAGTTTCCCTACGACGCAAAGTTGGAAATAATTTTCCAAATAACATTATCGATGGAAAAGAATCAAGAACATAAGCTACAAATCATCCTTCTTTGCGAGTAACGGTCGAGAGAAAAACCCTTGTTATACAAAGTTACTATATCCGCTCCATCTCTCTATTCCCCCCTTTTTTGCTCTCTATCTCGCAGCTACAAACATGAGTAATTGGAAAACCCTAATTATACGAATCGGTGAAAAATGTCCAGAATACGGCGGAACCCTAGATTTCAAAGAACACATCGAATCATGTTACACTCTAATTTGGCGAGAGTTAGACCAACAAGAAGACGAGCGCCAAATCCTCCATTTCCTTCTTCAATGTGCTGAACAACTCCCTCACAAATCTCCTCTTTATGGAACACTAGTCGGGCTATTGAACCTCGAGAAAGAAGATCTTGGCAAATTAGTTGTGGATAATACACACGCAAATCTACAAGAAGCGATTCTATCCGAAAATTGTGATAGAATTCGTGTTTTGCTACGATTTCTTACTGTTTTAATGTGTAGTAAAGTAGTTCAACCTAGTTCTTTGGTTGTTGTTTTTGAAACATTGCTATCTTCTGCTTGTACTATTGTTGATGAAGAGAAAGGGAATCCGGCGTGGCAAGCACGTGCTGATTTCTATATTGGGTGTATTTTGGGGTGTCTTCCTTGGGGTGGTGGTGATCTTATGGAGCAAGTTCCCGAAGAGATTGATCGAGTTTTAGTTGGGATTCAGGCTTATTTGAGTATTAGGAAGCATGTTTTTGATGCTGGGTTTTCTATTTTTGTTGATAATAGTAGCAGTGGTCTGAACGCTAATGAAAAGGTAAAGATTCTGACTTTTCTTTTGATTGGTTTTGCTTTTGCTGAATTTGATATGTAGGACTATTTAATCTGGCTGTGTAAATTATACTAATGTAATAAGGGCATGTTTTCTCCGACTTTAGAAGTAGAGGTGTAGATTACTACATTCTAGGGTTAGAGCGGATTTCTGTTAAGATATTTGGGTTAGGTCAATGTGTATATTAAATATCTTGCCAATCCAATTTGATTTTCATATGAGTTCATTTGGGGTTAGCTCCAGGCATACTCCAAATTGGATAAATCAGACAGATTTGGACTTCCCTTTTGGACTTCTCTAGTAGAGTGAACGTATTAGTGTTCTATTGAAGTAAACTTATTAGAACTGCACCCTGCTTATTAGAATTAAATTGAACTTATTTACTCTGTTCTACCTTTATCTGTCCACTTAACATAACGAGCAATTTTAAATGTTCATCCCGTATAGATTATATACATTTTAGGAAAAATTGAAAACAACTCATAACCTCGCATGTGTCGCCAAAAAACCCCTATTTGGCTTTTTATTTAAAAATCCCATCTTTAAGGTTGATTGACTGTTAGCCACCCTCCAACCCCACCCCACCCCTCCCTTTGTGATTTCTCATGTTAATTGACACCACCAGAATGCAAAATAAATTGGATTCTTATGACTTTCCAATGATATAGCTTTGGATAAATTAGTCCTACCTTCTTCATGATAACACTAATCCAAGAAACCAAATATGAGCATTGAACTATTAAGCACTGAACTCCCAATACTAAACCTTTTTGTCGAGGTTCAAAAGTAGTGGCTATGTTCCAGTCAAAACTGTAAAAACAAACCTGAAATTTCACTTAGTTGTGTTTGAAATTCAAGATAGCTTCACACTAGTGCAAAATCAAAAGCCAAGTCACATTCATGCAAAAGTTTATCATAAAAAATTAGGATAAATGAACATTACCATTTTGAGATTGAGAGAAAACGATAATCGAAGCTTACTCATTTTGTATATTCAACATATAAAAATAGACCCAAAATTTTGAGTTTTAGAACCAAAACATATCTTCCAACATATCCTAAACCCAAAATGACCTCCAACATACAACTAACTTACAACAAGCTTGAAAAAGTGAAGGAAAATGGCTCTTTGCAACTCCAGTGAATATCTCCACATCAAAATTTTTTATTTTCTCTCTTACCCCTCTATTAATCTTTTATCATAAGAATTTTTGAGTGTGCATCTCATCAATAGCTCATTGATTCTAAATATTGTAGATTTGGGTGACAAAAGACTGGGTTGGTTTTCAGGTGGTGGGTAAGTGGTGTCGTGTTTAAGTAGTGGTTTAGTGGTGGTGTTGTTTTGGGGTCGTGCACCAAGGTGGTCAGGGGTTTTGAATCAATAGTGTTGTTGTGGTGGTGGTATGAAAGGGAGAGAGGAAAGAGGTGTGTGAGTGGGGTGGATTGTCGTGGGTTAGTGAAGAAATAGGGCAATAATATTTAAATGGACCACTCATATGATGCCACATGACCCTTTCCTTTTAAACAAATGGACTTTAAAGTGAGGATTTTTAAATAAAAATCCAAAGTAGGGATTTTTAGAATTACACGCTAAGTTTAGAGTTTTATTTAAAAATTTTCCTACTTTTTATATCACATTTTTGTAGTCATAATTAACTTTGGTCATCTTAATCTTTAACGTTTTAATGTAAATTACTATCCATTAATTTAATTCAATAATTTTTTAATACTTTATAGTCTCCATATGTTTCTTACTAACTATAAATTAACATTTTTTAATACTTATGGACCTTATATGATTTTCATTAAATGGTTATTTTTAAAATAGTATCTCTAGTATCAACCTCATTTTCACTCTCATGCAATAGCTTTTTTTTTCCTTATTTACACAAAGATTCATAGTTGTAGATCATATGGGAACAAGGGGAGTGGTAGTGACAATGTCTAGTGAAAGAGTTGGTAAGAATGTATTAGCATTGGATTGAACTTATTAGAACTGCAATATGTGGGTTGAAGAGATCATAAGTACAACTTTGAGCCTTAAGCATAGCGCAAAATAGGGGGTTCGATGTGCGTTGGTTACCTAATCCGTTTCAGGTTTAGGATGACTTATGGAAACATTTAATATAATTGTTGAGCTTGCACAAATGGAAAACAGAATTCTCAAGGAATTTTCGAAAATTTTTGAGTCATGGTGAAACGGTAAGAAATTTTTAGTTTGTGTTGATGAGGAGATTCTGAAAGAAGTCATGGTGAAAAGGTAAGAAATTTTTAGTTTGTGTTGATGAGGAGATTCTGAGAAGAATTTTAATTTGTCTACATACAATTAAAATTATGAAATGCTAGTTTTAGCTTAATGCTACAGTTGAGAAATTTATTGACGCGTGGATATGGAAATACAAAAAGAATAGTGTAAAAGGAACTTTGAACCATTTGTATGATGTAAGGCCACATTACATAAATTATATTACATAGGGATTATTAAATGCTGAAAAATTTCTTTTCAGTGCAACCAATGATCATTGTTTTGCCACAATCCACCATTACACTTTGGTGTGATTTGATAGCAGTGTTTCCAATAACTTATCTGTACATAAGTTTGCTTGAATCATTGTCACACAGTGAGCCATAAATGATCAAAGGTAAAATCCTTCATAACCATATCCAATTCTGCCCTTGTACCAATATAGTCATGTCATTATTCATAGCTGATGTATGTATTGAATGATTGGCCAGTCTCGAGATGTGAATAAGCTACTTTACACCATTTTCACTTTTTTGAACTTTGTGACAATGTTCTCATCAGTTTTGAAAAGTAGTCGTGTCAAAGTTATGCAATATTATGATTGTTATGTCTACAGAAGAACTACCAATAAACAACTAGCTCTTGATCTCGTCTTTGGACCTTGACAAAGTATTGTTCAATTGTGGTTTGGTCGTGTCATGTTAATGTATAATGGGTCGATGGAGTCATCGTTGCGTCAGATATGGGTCAAAACCATGAGATTTTTCACAACTATAAACGTCATTTGGTCATACAACAATTGCGTTACGGCGTTACTCCATTTACCAAATCACCGTAAATGCTACCACAATAAAGAGTTAGAGGACATTTTACGACTATGATCTTTCTCTATCCTCATGTCGCAACCCAAAGCCAAACATCATGAATTTTGCAACCCTTGTTTGTGGTTGGAATGCATTTTATGTCTATGATCAGAGAAACAAGACCTAGAAGAAGTTTGGGTTTTGGTTTCAAATTTGGCTTCCCACTTCAAGACTTTTTCGAGAGTGATGGGCCCCTAGACTCTCAACTAAACTTTAATAATGTTTTTCAACATATGAATAAAATTAGCGATGAGTGTTGTAATGGAGTTGCAAGTTGGATATACTTGTGACTGTATTCTCCGGAGTCGTCTTGGGCGACAAACAACCATTTTTCATGCAAAACCCTTCGTTGAGTAGGCGAATATTTGGACAACCAAAATTTTCAACTTTGACCAACGAGTGTCCCAATTGGATCCCTATAAGGGCATTGCCAGGTAAACCCACATCTAAACCCAAAGTATTTGCCCTAGTTTTCTCCTTTTCGACAAATGATGAAAGGTGAAATAACATTTCGCCTGAAGAATCCGTATTACATGTGAGTTACTCATTGTTTCATAAGCTCTATTTTATTCCTTTTACCTATTTTACATTTTGCTTTGTTACATTTTCTTTTCCGTTGTGTCTTTATTTTTTTAAAAATTGATTGGTATCTTGTCATTTGGGCTTTGCAATCGTCTTCTTGTAGCCTCGAGCTCTAAAGATTTCAAATAGACTTATTTATTGAACCAAGTATATCCTGATTTTATAAGTTCCGCTAGTGCATTTAGCCTTTGTGATCTTGTTTAGCATGATGAAAATAAGTTTGAAACTTCAAAGTTGAACTTAATCTTCTATTTGGGCACAAGTGAGGGAGATCTTAATTAGGCCTTATTTAATTTACCTTTAAAACTTAAGTTTTTATCTGTGAAAATCAATTTTATTCAACAAACATCATTTACAATAAGTAAAAATTGGTTATTATCTAAAAATCATTTTAATCAGTAAAACTTAATTCTAGCTTATAACAAAATATCAGTTTCAATACTAAAAATCAGTTTCAATTAGTAAAAATCAAATTAATCAACAAAAACCAGTTACTATTAGCAAAAATCAGTTTTGATCTATGTTACAATAAAAAATGATCACTCAAACTAAATAGGGTCTTAGTACAATACTTAGAATTAGAAGTAGTAGTGGGATTGGAGGATTTCTCATTTTGTATAAGCAACACTAAGTCACATGTCGGAATTTCTGAATATTCGTATTAATCGTGAACAATTTGGGTGGAAAAAGGTGAAAATCTTACAACTAAAGCTCACCTTGAATTGAGGCTTTATGCACTTTTGTGCTCTTGTTCTTTATTACATCTTGCGCTTTTTGCGCTTTAGGTTTTTTAACTTGGAGACATTATTTTCTAAAAATAATTTTTCGTATAACTAATCATGGGAATCGAATTGTGCTTGACTGTCCACGTGCCTTGTGTCTCGTGTGTACATTGATGTGTTGTGCTTAGCCACAAAAAAATAAGGCCCATATGCTACCCAGGTCCACTTGCCTTGTGCTCGTCGTGTAATGTGTTTGCCTAATAATTTACATTTTTTGCTTTTTTTTTTTTTGTATTTTTTCCCCTTCGTATTACATTCAGTAAATGATCGTGCATGTATTATTTTACATATAACATTAGTACATTTGTATAGTTTATTTGTAAATTAAAACGATTATATATTTGTATTTTCTGTAATAATTTTTTGTACAATTAAATTGTACTATATTTGTATTACCTTGTGCTTTGGATCATGCCGCAATGGGCCAACTCAACACGCGGTATTTGCTTGCGCCTTGGGCTGTGTTGTCACGTTCGGCACACACAACACTCACCTTCTTCAGTTTAGTTTCATGTCGTGTTGGGCCAAGCTTTGGGTCCGACTGTGTCATATCTTGCCTAAGTTGTGCCATGTCTGGCGCCCACGTGGCAGGCAGCATGTCCCTCTTCCATCTCTACATATGACAATTAGACAAAAAAAGTTATCTTCGTTGAAGAGAAAAAATGAAAAGGAAGAAGATTTTTAATGTTGTTTACGAATAGAGAGAAAAAGAAAATGGGGCAAATAGTATTGTGCATAACCTATGTTTATCCACTGAAATCTTAAGGTCATCCTTTTTCCAAAGAGTTTCTCTTTCTTCTATCCTAACCCCCTAGAATCACAGGTACTATAATGGACAAGATGTATAAGCGAAAGAATGTAGTTAAGTTAATAATGTGAAGTCTTAAAAAGGGTTTAGTGACTTAGTCATCAGGTGGAAACCACCTTTTTTTTTGTATCAAGTATGCTAGGTTTACAGCTTCCTAGGATTCTACAAGTTGAATTATTAGTTGAAGATTATTAAGAAGGCCTTGGCTCGTATTACTTGTATTAGGGTATTATTAGCATTAAAAACGAGAATCAAATGTCATGCATGATTCTAGATATTAGAAATTCTTTAATATGTTATCAATAGTTATATGATTTTGTTTTTTTGTTTTTTTGTTTTTTTTTTTTAATTTTTTAATTTTTATCTTTGTTGAGTCTTGGATAGAGTTGGAAAGTATTTTAGGGATCTTCTTCAAATTACATATTGTGGCTTTGGAAAGAGGGAGATCAGGATTTTTGGAAATATGGTCATAAGGAACCGACACATTTTCAGGGATTGTTTCCTTGGATAATTTTTAGCAATCCTATGCGTTAAGTCCAAATTTTTGTGTGGGAACTTTGCTATTGATGATTTGTGTATAAGAATTGGAAGATTTCTTAGTAATTAGATGTTATTGCAGTGGAATTTCTTATTCCCTGCTTTGTATCATTGCCTTTCTAATAAAATTTTTCTTTATCAAAAAAAGCAAAAATAGTTATATGGTTTTGGATTATGGACTAGTGTACAATGATTTATTAAATCATGTGCATTTTTTTATTTAAGTGGAGCTTCCATTGATGTTTGGCTATCAAAGTCAATCAGAAACTACTTGTTTTTTCTAGGTGAAGGCATTGGGGTAACATAGTTACATGGTTTTGGATCATGGACTTGTATTAATATATTACCAGCCTTATTGTTTACAGCGTTCTGTGAGTGAGAAAGGTGTTTCTTTTCTGTGCCCCTGCTATTAAAGGTGAACCTTTTTACTGGATTTTGATTACTAATCTGAATGAATAGATCGTGTAGATTTTTCGCTGGACTATCATGTTTTCATGTGTTCTCTGCTTATCGCAGTTGTCAGTCAAAATTTGTACTTGATGGAAAAAGTAGGCTAGTGAGCAACCAGCTGAATTAACTTATTGTTAGCCATAACGACTCTTTGCAACTTTAGGTATATTGCTAGAGGTTCTTTTTTGTATTTGTAATGGTGTTCGTAATCTTTTGGTGTTAAATGAAGTTACTATGGTAAAAAGAATCAGATGCAGGTTAAGTACAAAGTAAAAAGCTACAACTATTTTCAAACGGACTATGAAAAAAATAATAGAGGATGCGAGTCTTCCTTGCTTCAGATATGAAGCTTCTTTGAAGTATTCTTTTTATCAGGAAAACTATTTTTTCCATTGCTCACCTTTTCTGATTTTTTTTTCCTTTCCAGGATTTTCTGGAAGATTTATGGAGTCGCATTCAGGATTTATCAAACAATGGTTGGAAACTTGAAAGTGTTCCCAGGCCCCATCTCTCTTTTGAAGCTCAGCTTGTAGCTGGAAAGTCCCATGATTTTGGTCCCATTAGTTGCCCTGAGCAGCCTAGATTGCCATCTACCTCCACTGTCTCCTATGGCAGACAGAAGCATGATGCTGATTTAAAATACCCACAAAGAATTCGCAAGCTGAATATATTCCCTCCAAATAAACTAGAAGATTTGTCACCTATAGATCAGTTCATCATGGAAGAGTATCTGTTAGATATTTTATTGTTTCTGAATGGTTGTCGGAAGGAATGTGCTGCGTACATGGTAGGCCTTCCAGTACCTTTTCGCTACGAGTACCTGATGGCAGAGACAATCTTCTCGCAATTACTTCTACTTCCTCAACCACGGTTTAAGCCAATATACTATGCGTTGGTTATTATGGATCTCTGCAAGGCACTTCCTGGGGCCTTTCCTGCAGTTGTAGCTGGTGCTGTACGTGCTCTTTTTGACAAGATTGCTGGATTGGATATGGAGTGTCGAACACGACTCATTCTTTGGTTTTCACATCATCTATCCAATTTTCAATTCATTTGGCCCTGGGAAGAATGGGCTTATGTCTTGGATCTTCCAAAGTGGGCTCCTCAATGTGTATTTGTTCAAGAAGTTCTGGAAAGAGAAGTTCGATTGTCTTATTGGGACAAAATCAAGCAGAGTATTGAAAATGCCCCCGGCTTAGAGGAGTTACTTCCTCCCAAAGGTGTTCCGAACTTTAGTATTAAAGCAGAAAATGGCCAGAATGCTGAACGACTTGCCTTGTCTGATGATCTTAAGGATTTGGTTAAAGGCAGGAAAACGGCACGAGAAATTATATCTTGGGTAGAAGAAAACGTGATGCCTGTCTATGGGTTGGAAGAGACACTTCAAGTAATAATTCCAACTCTCCTGAATATTGGGTCAAAGAGCTTCACTCACCTGATTACTGTTTTGGAACGATATGGCCAAGTCATTGCCAAGATCTGCCCTGATGAGGACAGGCAAGTTATGCTAATTAGCGAAGTGAGTAACTTCTGGAAGAATAGCACTCAGATGACTGCCATAGCTATAGACCGTATGATGGGCTATCGTCTGATCTCCAACTTGGCGATTGTGAGATGGGTCTTCTCTCCAGCCAATGTTGATCAGTTTCATACGTCTGATCGATCTTGGGAGATCCTTAGAAATGCAGTTAGTAAAACATATAACCGTATATGTGACTTGAGAAAAGAAATATTGTCATTGAAGAATCGCCTTCAATCAGCAGAAGAGGCTACAACAAACGCTAAAGCAGAATTAGAGGAAGGCGAGTCAAAACTTTCACTTATGAATGGTGAACCTGTTGTTGGTGATGATCCTATTAAGCTCCAACGCCTAAAATCTTCTTTTGACAAGGCAGAAAAAGAGGAGATATCTTTACGTGAATCCTTAGAGGCTAAAGAAGCTCTGCTTTTTCGTGCCCTTAGTGAAAATGAAGCACTATTCCTCTCCTTATACAAGAACTTCTCAATTATCCTGCTGGATCGTCTCCCTGAGGATTCTGCTATTGGGACATCTCGTAGCCTGCACTCTGATCGGACTGACACAATGACTGTTGAACTCGAAGAACCATCAGGAATGGATATTGATCAGGAGAAAGGACTGTCAAATGGGAGGAAAGGTTCTGATGCTTATAATCTAAGTGAAATTGATCAATGGGGACTATCAACGTTGGGCTATGTGAAGGCATTCAGCAGACAATATGCGTCTGAAATTTGGCCGCACATTGAGAAGATAGACGATGAGATCCTGAGTGGAAATGTGCATCCGCTTTTCAGAAAAGCGGTTTATTGTGGCCTAGGTGATTAGCTGATAATCAATGATCAGAAATATAAACGTCAGGTAAGCAGTTTACTGTGGTCTAGGTAGGCTGACTGATTATATCATTCATCTCACAAGTTTCTTGTATCAGAACAAACAGTCAGAGTTGTAAAGTAGGAATTTTTTTAGTTAGTATGTCATCTCTAGTCATGTGTTTGATTTTGTACCTGTTGTCCGACTGAATACAAACTTTTTGAATATTTGTTTATGAGCTGTGGCCTGTGGGTTATGTTACGCTTTTGAAATAACATACATTATGAACTACAATGTTGCGGAAACCAGTTTGCTCGTAAGTAGGTTTTAACTGGCCTTTTAGTCTTACGGTTTTATCGATATTGTTGTTTAGTTTCTCCTTGTGATTTGTGAAGGCCTTCCCACAAACGAGAGTTAGTTCTAAGCACATTAAATATCAGTGGATCATATGGTTAGCGTCGACGTTCTGGCTTGAAACATGACCTTATGGAGCTTAGCGTATGTGCAATGGATACAAAATGTGGATGATTCAGAGGTGCTAAAATTATAAAATCAACCATTATTATTATTAAACTAAAATTATTAATGATAATTAAAATAAAATAAATGTTTTTTTGAAAGAAAATGATTTTCAAAAATCGGAAAATAAATCTAGTCACAGGTTTTGTGCTGCAATTTGATACATATTCAGTCTTTTGGCCATAACTTTTGATAGAAAAATCACATTAATGCATGTTTGCGGCATTAGAACTCAGACTTCAAGATCTTTCCAATGATAAATTATATGCCTTATTTCGATAATCGAGCGAGAAACGACGATCATTTGAAGTTTACTTGTGCTGAAATTTGATACATGTTCAATCTTTTGGCCATAACTTTTTATAGAAAAATTTCATTAATGCAAGGTTTACGGCATTAAAAACTAGACTTCAAGTGATTTCCAAGGATCTATTATATGCCCAATTCCGATAATTGAGCGAGAAATAACGATTGTTTAAAGTTTGCAGTGATTTTTAGTACATTTAGTCGCGTAAAACACGAGATTGGACCGCGGTAAAGTCTCGTAAAATGTCATGAAATTTTTCTTAGGGTCTATAAAATGTCATGAACAGCACCGTCTCGGTGGCTATGAAAGAAACCGAAGAAAGGCTAGACAACTATAAATGGTCTTTGAAGGGTCTCTCCGTCTCAGGGGCAGAGCAAAGATTTTGGAGGCCTTATTTATTTTTGCGATAAAAAGGGCCCTTTATTATATTAAAAGATAAAAAAAATTCCACTTTAAGAAAAATATTTCAAGACAAAATGTATTGTAACATATTACTTTGTGTCACATTGTGTCATACTTGCTCTGGAACCCCAATATATCATACAACCATTAAGACAACAGTCAATCATCTCCACTGCTAATCCAAGAGCTGAAATCTGTTTTTCGTATCATAAAAACTGGATGTCATCCTATTATCTTTGGACAATACTTCCATCATTAATTGACGGATTTCATCATAAAGTCTCTCAGAAATACGAAAGTCCGTCATCAGACTTGCCGTTCTTCCTATATCGACTTATGAGTATGAGTTTCACAACCAGGGTACAAAGATAATTTGACAGCTTTCAACATATCAAAGAAATGTCTTGATTGAGGGTTCAAATCTTCTTCAATATGTAAGGGAAACTGTGCTACATCAACGAAAATATTATCAGACTTAGGCAGAAAAATGATGATGTGCATCAAGAAAATTATTCGCAGCTGCATCGTATACCATTTCTACATACGGATTTTGTATTGTGTTCTGTTGTTGCTCTTCTAGAACCACCACATTAGTTGGTCCAACTTCAGAACTTTTATGAAGGTATCAATCTATAGTAGTTTTCAACAAACCCCTTTTTTAAAAAGATCTTTTACGACTTCTTGAGGTTTGAGTCCATGGTTATAACACTGTTTCCATGGACATATTACCTCTTCTAGATTTTTTTTCTTTGCAAATTGTATAAATTCCGCAACCCCTTCTAAATATTTAATATTATAAAATCCTTTACAACTACGCTTATATATCCAACTTCTTTCATTACGTAAGTCCATTATTATTATGCGACACATTTAACTATTTTTAGAGTGGAAAAAATAATTTAAATAAACACAAACAATACGGAAAGCAAAAAAATCAGAAAAATAAAATACAAACTAAATTCCGACTAACTACCGAATTAAAAATAGCCGATAGTCGGTAATATTTTCAACTGTTTTTTAGTTGTTGTTTAGTCGATATTTTTTTGTAAAAAAAGTTAAATAAGCTTTTCAGTGGAGCCATTGTTTGCGTGATAATTATAAGTACTTACTAGAAGTTGTAATTTTTTTTTCGTATTTGTATTTTCCTATGCACTATAACAAGTGGAAATGTTGAATATTTGTTCCTCAAATCCAGTGAAATTAAGCTTTGTAAACTTTGCTTATGGTAATAAGTTGCAACAACTAATTTTTAGTACTTATAATTATCAAGAATAAATAACTCCACCAAAAAGTTTATTAAAATTAGCAAAAATTATAAGAAACTACCTAATATATAGGTTTATTTGTAAAAAACTACCTTCTGTAAATTTTTTTTACAAAAAACTACCTAATCTAATATATTTCTCTGCAAATGACTACCACTTAACGGAAAACGTTAGTTGATCGTTAAGTTTGAGGGTTTGACCAATTTGAGAGGTTAAGTTGGCTATGTGGCAGTATCTCATTAGTACTCGTATTTTTAAATAATTTAAAATTAAAACACATAAATTAACAAAATAAAAATAAAATCTATTTGACGTTATTTTTACCTATCGTAACGTTATTTTTTTTCAAAAAACGAATGTCGCAATTACCCTTATGGGATAACTCTTTTGAAAATCCGGACGAAACAAGTACTTTTTTTGTCTATTTTCCGATACGTAAACCGATTTAGATTTTTGACGTCATTTTTACCCATCATAACGATTTCATTTAAAAAACAGACATCGCGACATCGGTAAAAATGACATTAAATATCTTTTTTGGTTTACGTATCGAAAAATAGACAAATAAGTACTTTGTTCGACCGGATTTTCAAAAGAGTTATCCCATAAGGGTAATCACGACGTCTGTTTTTTTGAAAAAAATCGTTATGATGGGTAAAATTGACGTTAAATATCTTTTATTTTTATTTTGTTAACTTATGTGTTTTAATTTTAAATTATTTAAAAATTTGAGGACTAATGAGATACTGTCGCATAGACAACTTAACCTCTCAAATTGGTCAAACCCTCAAACTTAACAATCAACTAACGTTTTCCATTAAGTGGTAATCATTTGCAGAGAAATATATTAGATTAGGTAGATTTTTGCAAAAAAATTTACATAAGGTAGTTTTTTACAAATAGACCTATAGATTAGGTAGTTTCTTATAATTTTTCCTTAAAATTATTTCATTATATAATAAACTAGTATAAAAACCCGTGCAATGCACGAATTTTTAAATATATTAATATTTTAATGAAATTTTAGATTAATACAAATATTAAATGAATGTAGGTAATAAAGTGTTTGCATGTGTATATTATAATTGAAAAAGAGTTAAATATAAAGAAACCCAAAATAGGTTGTTTATAAAGAGTTTAAAAGTTTTGAAACACCTCTATATATACTACATTCTCAGTACAATGAATTATTTGGCCCTTGTCGTATATGAGAATTCTTAGTTCTTTCCTTCTTGTCACTCTAGAAATGACATCGTAAAATTGTCCATGACTAAAAATAGGTTAAGATAGGAACGATCAAACATGGGATATTGTTTGTCCTTGACTTTGATTAATAGTCATTAATATTCCATATTCCCCTGTCATTATGAAATTCTTGAATATAATTTAAGCTCATGGTTATTCGATAAAATATTCTTGAATGTAATTTATCGAAGCTCTAATAAGCTAACACTTGAGATTTTCCGAGTCTTTTACTATATTGTATGATATGATTATTATGAAATTTTAATTATTTGAATTAATATTATTATTTTTTTAATTCCTTAATTAAACTGTCATGTAATCAAAAGAGATCAATGATATTATTCTATTTACCGCAGTTCTAATAAGCTGACACTTGGAATTTTCCAAGTCTTTTATTATATTGATTATTATTTCCTTAATTAAACTGTCATGTAATCAAAAGAGATCAATAATATTATTCTATTTACCGAAGTTCTAATAAGCTGACACTTGGAATTTTTCAAGTCTTTTATTATATTGTATTCTAATAAACTGACACTTAAAATTTTCCAAGTTTTTATTATATTGTATGATATGATTTAATTGGGTATGATGATGATGAAATTATATATTTTAGGGTAGGCAGAAATATGAAAATCTTTATGAGTAATGTTTGTTGTTTTCTAAAATTTAAGGGTATTTATAAATGGAAAAGGATTGTAAAGAACGGTGGGAGGGAAGTCAAAAATTACAAATTCTGAGCTATTCACCCATTGAACACCTACTACGGTACAGCCCCTCCTTCTCTAAACAGATGGTTTTATATATTTAGAGTTAATAATCAATGGTCAATGTTTATTTTACTACCTTTAATTAAATTAAATGAAAATTGATAGAATTTTATAATCTTAATTTCTGGTCAAACAAGTAAAAGTAACAAAGTAATAATGATCACTAATTGATTTGCATTTTTTTAACTATTTTGCTTTAAGTAAAGACAATCTTGTCATCAATCAAAAAATGACTAACAACTTAATCTGATATTGATTCGATCTATAATAATTAGTAATACGTAGTCGAATTCTGTTAAAAAAAAAACTACCCGGCAAAATTGAACCAATTATTAACCGATGCCAACTCGAGACCGATTGACACTCGACACAAACTTCAATCGACACCGAACCGATGCTAACTCGATAGCTCGAATAACCGATGTTCAACCGAATCGTGACTTACCGACCCGACGTAATGTGCAACGAAAAATAACCGATCTGAAATACAACTGAACCGAATGACACCCGTCCGAAACCGACCCGATTACCCGAATAAACACCTCTAAGTATAAATAAGAACATCACGATGAAGTAAAATAATACCTTATAGGTTTATTTGTTAAATATTAATTAAGTACTTTTAATTTCCAATTCAATTCAATTAACAAATAAAAGGAAAAATAGCATAAAAGACAATAATTGAACACTAAACCTTCGGTATTAAAAAATTATACGAAACTAACTAATGTACAGCAGTATAGGTTTATTTGTTAAATATTATAACCTTATGTTTGCTCAGGGCTGTTTTTAGGGCAAATTTGAAGTGCAACTTCTAAGGGTCCAACTTATGAAGGGGTCCAAAATTAGTTAATCCTTATTATTAAAAATTTATTTTTTATTATATTTTTGTACTTATCATTATATCATCTTAAATTCGTATATTTATTTGACATTGATGTCATTGAAAAAAGAGAATTCTATGATGCATAGTTGAAAAATAAAACTGAAACTTATACAAGGACCCATTTTTTAGTTTTTGCCTAGGGCTAAAAAATTGTTAGGAACGACAATGTGTCTACTATTTTGCAAAAAACTACCGAATCATATCATACAATCTAATAAAAATAATGTAAAATTTCACATGGCATGCTTAGAATGATTTGCCATCATCATACAATCTAATAAAAAGAATGTAAAATTTCACATGGCATGCTTAGAGTGGTTTGTCATTAGGAATGATTCTTACCAAATTAACATCAACTTATTCCTTAATATGAGTAGTATCATCATATACAATCTAATAAAAAGAATGTAAAATTCCACATGGCATGCTTAGAATGATTTGCCATAAGGAATGATTCTTACCAAAATTAACATCCACTTATTTGCCATATTTATATCACAATAAAATACATTTTTTAAAATTTTCTTGAAATATGTTATTTTTGAATTTAAAAGTTACATAAGATTTTCAATTAGTTTCTTTGAACATATATTTGTATTTTTTATGTTGAAGTATTTTAACTAATACTGTTTCTATATTAAAATTTCAAATTCTAAAATATTTCATCAAGAAACAAAAAATACATGATAATCTAAAATTATTTTAAGAATAATAAAGAATCATTATGATAATATTGTTAGAAGATAATCCAAATTTGCCTTAAAAGTACGAGAACTTTAATCAATATTTATATTAACAATCAATTTTATTTCATCTAAGCACTATATATTCTAAAATCATTTATCAATTTTATAAGAAATATATTATAATTTTATACTGGTAATATGTAGTTGCATCTCTATTAAAAATTTATATTTATATTTACTTTTATACTCATAACTTCGTGCATTGCACGAGTTTCTATACTAGTGTGATATAATTCTTTACAAATGACAATCATTTTAAGCGATTAAAATTAAAGATTTGACCGAAAAAAAGATAAATAAAACACAAATAACACGTGTCAATTTTTGATTGTTTAAATCTTTTTTTAGTCTTATAACAAAGATTAACAAAAAAGTTCATCTTTCATTTTTCAAATTTTCTTACTTTTTTCTATTATATTTTAAAATAATTAAATAAATCAACAAAAAAAGAAAATTCCCAACATGCTTCCGCATAGGCTCACATACCGTCACCATTCCCACAACCATCTCCCACCCAAACCCGGCCTATTACTGGAGCACTCTGAGCTACAGCTCAGGGTCACAGTTTATTGGGGGCCCATTTTTGTTTTTAGTTTTCCATTTGTGCTTCTCTAGTTTTAGACTACTTGCATTTGTAAGCTTTTGGCAATATCCCTTCTCTTTCCCGTTAAAGCAATGTGCAATTTCCTATGCGTTCTAAACTCCTCAACTTCTCCTCAATTTATTTTTGGCCAATTTTCTTATAGAATTATTTAATTTTCTTTCCTTTCTTTTCTTTAATTTTTTCCATCTAAAGTTCTAGCACACACAAAAATAGGAAGTTTGGTCCCCTATAAATGTGTTATGTGTTGCTTCTTGAATTTATGTCGATTAGTTTGATAAAGCTTGTAACTTATATTCATCAACTTTTGAGTAATTTTTACTTGATTTCTTTTTGATTTTTAGCAAAACAGAGTTGAAAAATATTTTGATTTTTTTTTCATCCTCGTCAAATATATTGAAAAACAGAGTTGAGTAATGTACAACTTCGGTTCAGCTTGTAAATTATATTCATCAACTTTTAGTGCTGTTGTGAAACCTGCTTCTATTCGTATTTTTTAAGCATTTCTCTTTCTAAGTCTTGGTCCATTCATTAACTGGAGGTTAAGAATGCTTTTCTTCATGGTCACTTGAATGAAATCGTATGCATGCATCAGCCTCTAGGTTTCGTGATCCTACTGGTCACGATCATATATATTTGTCTTCTTCGCAAGTCCCTTTATGGTCTTAATAAGCCCCACGAGCCTTGTACCAACAGTTTGCTGATTTAGTGACTACTATTGGTTTTTGTAATAGCATCTTTGATAATTCTGTTTTTGTTTATTGTCATGGTTCCGATATTGCTTATCTTTTGTTGTACGTGAACAATATTATACTGATTGCTTCTTCTAATATGCTTCGTCAGTCTATTGTGTCCAAACTAAGCTCTGAGTTTGCTATGAAGGACTTGGGTCCTCTCAGTTACTTCCTGGGTATTGATGTCACTCGTACTTCCGCAGGTCTCTTCATTCTCAACAAAAGTATGCCACTGAGATTCTTGATAAAGCAGGCATGTCTCAATGCAAACCTACTTCCACTCTTGTTGCTACATCCGGAAAACTTTGTGCTAATGCTGGTTTCCCTTATGATACTCCTACTTTGTATAGTAACCTAGCAGGGGCTTTGCAGTATCTCACTTTCACTCGTCTGGATATTTCTTATGTTGTTCAGCAAGTTTGTCTTTATATGCATGATTCTCGGGTTGAACATATGGCTGCTATACATCGCATTCTTCGATATGTCCAAGGTACTCGTAACTACAGTTTGCAGTTGTATGATTGCCCTATCTCCTCTCTCTTATCATATACCGATGCTGATTGAGGTGGTTGTCCTGACACTTGTTGTTTCAGTTCTAGTTACTGTGTTTTTCTGGGTGATAATTTAGTATCTTGGTCTGCTAAGTGGCAACCTATAATTTCTAAATCCAGTGCTCAAGCTGAATATTGTGGTGTTGTCAATATTGTTTATGAGACTTGTTGGATTCGTAACTTGCTTTTTAAGCTTCAATGTCCTATTGCTACGGTTACTCTTGTCTGTTGTGATAATGTTATTGCTGTTTATTTTGCCAGCAACCCTGTTCATCATCAACGTACTAAACAAATCGAGATGGACATTCACTCCGTTCGTGAGAAAGTTAAACGTGTTGATGTTCGGGTGTTTCATGTTCCATCTCGCTATCAGATTGCCGACATTTTTACCAAAGGTCTTTCTCAGGTTCTATTTGATGATTTTCAATCCAATATCAGCGTCCGCAAACCTCCCGATTCGACTGTGGGGTGTGATAGAATACAATTATTTTGTATATCTTGTAAATCTTTAATATTTTTGTAATTACCTTGTAATTATTTAATTACCTGAAACCCTAGATTACTTTGTGTATTTATTCTCAAAATTATGAAATGACAAGCAACCAAATTCATTTCTACTTATTAATCATCAGATGATATTTTACACGTTGCAACTGTTATACGAGCACAAATATAGTCATGTGAAATCTCATGTCCGACTATATTTAACAATTAAATTTTTTTTCTTTAAATATTAACCACTTAAATAAGCACATTTATTACATGTGCCTAACTAGGACTTTAGACACAAGGTCCATAGATAAGACCCAGACCCTTAAAAAAGGGGCGGATCCGGAGCGGGTCCAACAGGGTCCTGGACCCGTGACCATCCCTATATGTGCCTAACTAGGACTTTAGACACAAGGTCCATAGATAAGTGTAGCTTAGCAAAAAAAAAAATTATTGTGCGAAGTTGCAATGTAACTTCGTTCAGGAAAATTCTTGAGGTTGCAATACTTTTTACTAGTCCCTTTAGCATTGCAATGTAAAAGTCGGACATTTTTCAGCTCCACAATCTTCAATTCGGATTTAGGGGTGTTTGGTATGGGATTTTAAGGGTTTGGTAATGGAATGAATTAGCCCAATCCATTATAGTTTGTTTGGTATGAAAAATTAGAAACCCAATCCATTACCTACAAATAACCCATTTCCCTCAAATGTTTCAGCCCATTATGGAGAGGTAACACTTTGTTTCCCTTATATGGTAAACAAGTGTTATACCAAACACCAAATAACCATAACCTATACCTTTACCCTTACTCCTCTTTATCAATTCCCTTTCCATTACATTTTTTCTTCCAATACCAAACACCCTAACTAGATTTTACGTCCACTAAATCTGCTCCGTATTAGATTCTTGGACCTTCCACGGAATCAAAGTATGACATTTTTTTCGAAAAAGAAATAAAAGATAATTAACCCAAATATACTTAAAACTAGTATAAAACCCGTGCAATGCACGAATTTGTTAGTAGAAAATATATATATATAAAACAGTTTTAAAAAACAATGTTAGTATATATTATTGTTATTAAATTTACCAAATACATGACTTTTAACTCAAAACCTAATTACTTACATTTCGCGTTTTTTAAATTATTTACCCAATGCACAACTTTTTCATTCAATTGAACATATTAAATTGTAAGTTAACTAAATAGAATTACTATAGTAAATCATATAAATATTTTACCTAATTTAGCTTCAAACTTAACAAAAAAATTATTAGTTTTCTAAAATTAGATAAATATTGTCATGTAATCAATATCTACTTTACATAATCTTTTGATCTTATTTCTCATCCTAAGATAAAATATGCATTAAGTAAAAATCTTACTATTTTATATTCTTAATTATTTTTGTGTGTTTCAATTTATTTATTTACCATTTTTAGTCATACTATTACTAAATTAAAATTAATCAATATGACATGTAATCAATTGATACCCAATGATATTTTTCCATTTGTCATGCCTCTTTAGGGGAGGACACTTGGAATTTTCCAAGACTTTTATAGTATTGTATGATTCGTCCTAGTTTTGGACCTTCGACGGAATATATACTTAGATTCGTCCTAATTTTACTTTATAAAAAATGCATGCTCATTTAATTATGTCTTTCAAATAAGAGGTGTTCAAAACAGACCCGATAATCCGATAGACACCCGACTTTATAACCGAACCCGATTTGACCCGACTTAAAAATGGATATACAATTATGTAAAAAGCAATGTCAATACAAAACCCGATTTTGAACCGACCCGAAACACCTAATCCGAAATCAACCCAATGACCCAAATGAACACCTAAACATGCCAATGTTTTAACAAGGTTGAAGTCTCAGAAAAAATTCTTTTATGATGGTGTTTGATAATTGTACCACCAATGATAAACACAAATATAATAATTAAAATAAAAAATATACAATTAAATCAATCCTAAAAATACCAACGTGTAAAAAACAAGAAAAACAAATATTTGAATAAATTATTAGATTTTACTAGAATCAACGTTAGAATTACGTCATATTGTTGGAAGATTTATGAGAACGGACTCTGAGTCAGAGTATATGAACGAGATTCTATAATTTTTTTAGAATTCTATAATTTTTTTAGAATTCTATAATACTTCCTCTCTCCATTATACTTATAACCTTTAACTTTTGATGCACCTTAATGTAGGTCTCTCGAACAAATCATGTTGGGTCGGGTTCGGGTCATATATAAATAGGTTAGAAAATCCTTAACCCAGATCCAACCCATTTAGTTAATTGGGTCGAAAATCACAACCTTGACCCGACTTGCAACAGATCAGATTGACCTGATTTTGACCCACTTAACCCGTTTATAATTTTTTTGTTTTCATTTTAAGGTTTTTAATGTTGTTTAAATTTTATATTTTTAGGCTTTAATTTTATTTTTATGTTTTTTTGTTGTTTATTTTGTATTTACTATGAAAAATAAGAAAATGTTAAATGAACTAAGTTTAGCTTATACTTATTGATTTAACTCGAAATTAACACATTTAATTAAATGGGTTATACAGGGTTTTTTCAGGTTTAAAATTTTGACCTGAACCTAACTCATTTAATAAACAGATCAGGTCGGGTCGACCCATTTAATTAATTGGGTCAAAAGTCTCAACCCAAACCCACTTATTTCGGGTTAGATTCGAGTCGGATTAGCAGGTTGGGTCAACTTTTGCCAGCCCTATCTTAATGTAATATTTTTATCCTTATGAAGTATTGAAACACTCATATTTAAATTTTAAAATTATAAAAAGTAAATAACACTTATGAAAGTATGTAATTAGACAATATGAACAAGATTTCACTATGGTTGCCCTTGGGAACTAACATTTCATTTTAAATTGTAGATTTTAATGATGAAATTATTAATGAAGACTTTAAAAAGGACAAGATTTGGAAAGTCTTTATCAAATCCTCATCTTTAACTAATTTTATAACAACGGTAAATTTAACTTAAAATCAAATTTGAATATTTTATGTGCCAAGCATTGATTTGAGTTAAATGTATATTTTCAAATAAAATCAATATTTTCAAAGAAAGCATAAATCTATAACTATTACTAAAATAAAACACTGTTGATGTCATCACTTATCAAGTTTGCTTACGTGTCGTTCTCTCAATAAAAAATTTCCCACCAAAACTTAAACATGATGGCATTGTTATAATGACTACTATTAATATATTTGACTTTACTGATTTTTAAGTGTGACCAAATTTTAATTTTTTTTTTTAATGTATTAGAAACATAAACGTGTCGTTCTCTCAATAAAAAATTTCCCTCTATATATATATATATATATATATATATATATATATATATATATATATATATATATATATATATATATATATATATATATATATATATATATATATATATATATATATTTTCAAGTTTTTATAAAACTTTATAATTTTTTTTATTAAATGAGTATATGATATTTTGAGATGGTAAAAACATGAAGCCGTAAATTTTTTATTTTTTCTTATACAAATATGTCGGAAATTTTAATAAAACCGTGCATCGCACGGGCATTATCTAGTTATTTCAATATAGAAGTACTCCCTCCTATTCATAGCGAATGAGACATTTGAGTTTTGCACTAAAACCAAGGAGAGGTGGGGGACCATTTAAAAGTGAGTGGAAAAATCTCTTTTTCTATTTATGTGTTGTTGTGTATTGTGTTGTTGTAGTAAGAAAAAAGGTAAAAAAGAATGACAAAAATAAAAATGAGACATTTTTAGTTAATGAACCTAATTAGAAAATGAAAAATAAAAATAAGACATTTTCAGTTAATTAACCTAATAAGAAAATGTCTCATTTTCTATAAATAAGAGGAAGTAGTATTTTTACAACCTTAATGATGAATAGTAAACCAATGTAATGCAGTGAACCATCGCCTGCATTATTTCACGGGTTCGACATAGAAATCTTTTTCCAAAATAGAATACTTTATTATAACCTGAAAGGCTGAAACCTTTAACTTTTTATGTACTTTACCGATGAGTATTAAGATTTGCCAGGTAAATAATCGTCATTTACCTTGTAAGTCGCAATTATTTATTGTTTTATGACTTTAATGATTTTATTTTTTTTTTGTTTTGACTAATTTATTAATTTTTCTTTTCTTTTTACGTGATTTTTTAAATAACTGTGATTAACTTAGATTTTCTAATGAGTATTATACGGTGAAGATGCGAATATTTTATACTATAAATTTTTATGATATGTGTTGAATTTGGGTTCCTGAGTCCATTTCTAAATTCTATCATGGTATCAGAGCCCAGTTTGTTGTTGGGCCTTTATACTGGGCATTTAATCTTACCACTAGTTAAAAGGGCCTTTAATTGGATGTTCATTCCCAATAGGTTTGTAACCCTTCTGGTGGGCTAAAATTCTAAGGACACTCACATGTGAGGGGGAGTGTTGAAGTGCCCATGTGTTACCCACATATGAGTTGTCCCACATCGGAGAAAGAGAAGAGTATGCATCACTTTATATACTCAAGGAGTAACTCCTACTATTACCAATTGGTTTTAGTAGTGAGCCTTCTTTGGGTTTATGAGTGGACTACTTCTTCTCCTCCTTGTTTGGGTTGCCCAGGCCCATTTTCTAAATCCTATCAATATGTATCATGTCATTTTCATGTTAATGAAAATATAATTATAAAAAGTTTGTGTTTACAATTTTTCATTACCATCTAATACATGTTTAAGAGGTAATGGATTAGAATCAATTTTGTGAAGAAAGTTACAATTTTTGTAAGAATGCATGATCATTAAACTTCTTATAAGATATTTTTATCAAAATTACATAAACTTTTTATCACCATTGGCACCGATTAGTACCGGTACTAAATGGGACGCTAATGTATTAATTCGCTTTTAATATACTCCCTCCGAATCAGTTTAGATGTCCCATTTTCTTATTTGGCAAAACCATACCAATTGTCCCATTTCCTTTTTTGTCTATCCTTTTTTTACCTAAATACCCCCACTTTTCCAATTTTCAATACCCAACTATCACCTTTACAATTAATTTAATCAATTAAAATACCCAACTACTACCTTTTTAATGGACCCCACAGACTTAAAATCCGTGAAATTCCACATGGGACATCTAAACTGATTCGGAGGGAGTATTTAATTATACATAATAAAAAATAAAAAGTGAATAATAATCAGACAAATCCGCTATGTTTATTTTAAATATAAATTAAAAACTAAACATAAATTAGTACTCTCTCATATTCACTTTAACTATGCCATTTGATTTTGACACATTTATCAATGCATGTTTTTAATCTTAAATATCTCCAATTGCGCTTGAGTAAAAATTATAAAAAGTTGATAGTAATAAAATTTAAATTAAGACGAATCAAACAAAATCCCAGTTTACTATGACTTATAAATTAAAAACAAAACATAGAATGAGAGTGATTGAGGAATAAAATTGAAAAACCAAATGAGACATTCAAAGTGAATAGGAGGAATGTTTTTTGTAAAGTACTTCCCCTGTTCCATATAATACTTGCACAAAACAAACTTTTGCGCATTTTAATGCGTTTGTCTGATTATTTATATCTAAAGTTACACACAAACTAAATATTATAAACATTTGATATTAAGAAAATATGCAACGAGACGAATTAAACAATATCTCACATGACTATATTTTAACTTGTATGATTGCCGAAATATGTAAATTACCATAGAATGATGAATAGTGCAAAAATTAGTTTGGTGCAAGTAATATGGAACGGAGAAAGTATAAAGTTCCTAATATTGTACTTCCTTTGTTATAAAATATTTGCTACATTTCAATTTTTACGTTATTTATCGTTCAAAGCTTATTTTATATATTGCGGCTAACGTGTATGAAAAAACATAGAGTCAAGTTGCATCTTTTTTAAGTCGTCTAATTTCAAGCTTTCATAATATTAATTTTAAATTTTTATTTTAATTTGTATAGTTTAATATATATTATCAAAATAACATACTCCCTCCTATTGATCAGCTTAAATGTCCCATTTAGTTTTTCACACTTGTCGAGACAATATTTTAACCATTAATATCTCAAATTATTCTTAATTAAAAATTATAAAAATTTGATATTAATAATCCTTGTATTGAGACGAATCAAACAAGATCCCACATAACTATATTTTAATTTATAGATTAAGAGTAAAATACAAATTAAGAGTAATGAGTGAATAGTGCTAAAAAATGAAACATTTAGCCTGAATAGGAGGTAGTATTAAATTGCATAAATATAAAACATACTACCTCCGTTCCAAAATACTTGCAATATTTGTTTTTTTCACGCAGTCCAATGCACTAATTCAATTCTTAATATCTATAATTATGTATAATATAAAATTATAAAAATTTAATATTAATAATCTTTACGTCGGGACAAATCAAGCAAGATCCCACATAACTATGTTTTAACTTATAGATTTTTTATTAATCACAAATTAAGGGAAATAAGTGAATAGTGTTTATTTTTTGTATGTTGCCACTATATTGAAACAGAGGAAGAGGAAGCAGTAAGTATAATAAAACAAAGATGTGTAGCAGTAAGCAGTAAGAATATGAGGGATTTGACATAAAAATGTAAATTCCAAAATACTTTGGTATTTTTATAATATTATCGAGTTGGGAAATTTACTTTTATCGTCACAATCCAGACTCCAAAGAACTTCCAATACGAGTAATACCATCATTATTTATTAACCACTTTTGACATTTTTCCAAACTATTAGTGTATATATTGTATATATCTTCTTAAGGGCACTCTTGTAATTATGTAGGGATAGCTCTAGGGTTTTGTATCTATATATTCATGTATTGTCTTAATGGAAAATGGAGGAATCATTTCCCACATGGTATCAGGCTAATCTCTTATCCCAAAACAGCCGTTATCTTCTTCTCTCTTGGGCCCCACATCTCTGCGCCCATCTCTGCAAACATCCTTTCCCTGCTGCTTTTCTCTTTTATCCCACAAAACACACCTATTCCTATTACCTTTCTTCTTGACCCCACTAACGTCCCATCTCTCTTTTTCCTTTATCCCACAAAAGTCCTATCTGTCCTATCTCCCTTATTTCTATTATACCTTTCTTTCTGGTTCATTTTTTTTTCGCCATTCTTCTTCGTATTTTCTGCTGGTTCATTTATCTTGTCTCTTTATGTTGCTCTTCAATGGCGGACAAATCAAAAAACGCCCTACATCCTGCAATGACAGTCACTAATATTCAAAATCATGTTCCCATTGTACTGGAAATGGAGAAAGGTATGTATTCTACTTGGTCCCATCTTTTCACTACCCATTGCAAAGCATACCGAGTGTCACATCATATTATCCCTCCCACATCCTCTTCTTCCTCCATTGAACCCTCCTCTGAAATTGATTCTATGGCTGATTGGGAATGTATTGATGCTCGTGTGGTTCAATGGATATACGGCACAATATCACGTGACCTTATGACCACTATTATCTCCCCTACTAAATCTGCTTCTGCTCAAAAGGCATGGGAAGCCCTTCGGGATCTCTTTCAAGACAACAAGTCTACCCGGGCATTATATTTGGAAGACCAGTTTACTCATACCCAACTCTCACAATTTTCTGATGTGAGTTCATACTGTTTGCATCTTAAAAGCTTGGCGGACCAACTTGCTAATGTTGGTGCTCCCGTTACGGACCAACGCCTGGTTCTACAGTTGATTAAGGGTCTTCTTAAGACATATAATGATGTGGCGACATCATTGGAGCCACAGGATCCTTTACCATCTTTCTATCTTGCCCGGTCTAAGTTGATTCTTCATGAGACCCGCCGAAACCATCAAGCTTCAAGGGAAGCCATGGATGATGCTACTGCCTTATTTTCAGCACATGATGACACTGCCTTATCTTCCCCAAAGCAATCTCCAAGGGTCTCTCATGGTCCTCCTATGAGACACAACTCTAACAGAGGTTGGGGTGGCCGTCGCCGTGGTTCTCTTGGTGGTTCACGTGGTAATGGTCGTGGTCCTATGTCTCCTGCCTCCTACTCATCTCCTCGCTATTCTACGCCATGGGGTGCTCCTCCTCAGTGGTCCAATATGCACTCCCAATGGGGTGCATGACAGTATCCTCCTTGGTTTGTTCCTCCATGCCCATATCCTTCTACTCCCATACCTTGGTCACGTACTTCGGGTCCATCAAATACTGCTGGTGTTTTGGGTCCACGACCACAGGCATACCATACTCAGTCGTCTGCTTCACCGGGATACTCTCCGTCTCATTGCCCCACGGATATTACCGCTGCTCTTCACACTATGTCTCGATCTCCTCCAGATGGTAATTGGTATATGGACACGGGTGCTACCAATCACTTGACATCGTCGGCAGGTACTCTTTTCCCCTATACTAATTCTAGCAGTAATAATCATATCATTGTTGGTAGTGGTGATGTTATTCCGATTGTTGGTCATGGCAATGCGCTTCTACAACCCCCTCACCCTCCCCTTGCTTTAAAACATGTTCTACATGCTCCTAAACTAATTATTGTGTCCGTTCGCCGTTTCACTACTGATAATCATGTGTCTGTTGAGTTTGATCCTTTTGGGTTTCTTGTGAAGGACCTTTGGACGGGGAGACCAATGTTGCGGTGTAATAGTGACAGAGACCTCTATCCACTCCTTCCATCACCAACTGCTCCAGCCTCCACTCCTTTTGCTGCTATCTCCGAGACTTTATGGCATAGTCGATTAGGTCATCCTGGTGTTACTATTGTTAATGCACTTAGGAAGAATAATTTCATACAATGTACTGAATTATCTCGTGCCTCTGTTTGCAAATCATGTGTACTGGGAAAACATGTTAAACTGCCTTTCTATAATTCTGTGTGCTCTACTAGTTTGCCTTTTGATATTGTGCATAGTGACCTTTGGACTTCACCCGTGGTGAGTTCTCTGGGTCACAAATATTATGTTCTATTCTTGGATGATTTTTCAAACTTTGTATGGACCTATCCGATTGCTAATAAGTCTGATGTCTTCTCCATATTTAAATCCTTTTATATTAATATTCGTACCCAATTTGAACGATGCATTAAGTGTTTTCAATGTGACAATGGGAAAGAATATGACAACTCCTTCTGTCACCGATTCTCTAACCGTCATGGATTTGTGTTTCGCTTCTCTTGTCCTCATACCTCTCCACAAAATGGTAAAGCCGAAAGAAAAATCCGCACTCTAAATAATATGGTTCGTACTCTGATGCTTCATTCCTCTATGCCCTCTCACGTGTGGCATCATGCGTTAGCTATGGCAACCTATCTACATAACATCCTTCCTACAAAAATTCTCAAACATCTTTCTCCCACTCAAATGTTATATAATAAATCTCTGACTTTAGATCATCCTCGTGTGTTTGGATGTCTCTGTTATCTCCTGTTTCCCTCGACCACCATTCACAAGCTTCAGGCTCGTTCCACTCCTTGTGTCTTTCTGGGGTACCCCTCCTATCATAGAGGATACAAATGTCTTGATCTCTCCACAAATAAAATCATAATCTCCAGACATGTTGTATTTGATGAACACCAATTCCCGTTTGCTAAACTTCACCCCTCCGACATTTCCCAGTATGCTTTTCTTGACTCTGACTCCATCTCTCCTTTTCTTCCTATTCTAGATGTGCAATCCACCAATATTCCCACTCCTCCTTCGCCCAGATCTCCGGTTACTTCGTCACGTCTTCCCGTGATGGTCTTCCCTGTCCGAGTCCTCCTGATGCACCCTCAAGTGATTCGCATTCATCTCCCTCTCCTTCATTACCCATATCCCCGAATACTGACCTCAGACCACTGTTTTCCCCACAAATGACTACTCGTGCCCAACATGGGATCTTCAAACCCCGGAAATTCCTAAATTTAAGCTCCTTGTCTTCCCCATCTCCTGTGCCCCGTAACCGTCAAGAAGCGCTACGTGACCCGAATTAGAAAGCTGCCATGACTGATGAATATTCTGCTTTAATTAGTAATGACACTTGGGAATTGGTACCTCGTCCTATGAATGCTAATATAATTAGATGTATGTGGATTTTTTTGTCATAAAACCAATTCTGATGGGTCTTTTGCTAGATATAAGGCTCGACTCGTGGGTGATGGTAGTGCTCAGCAGGTTGGGCTTGATTGTGTTGAGACTTTTAGTCCGGTGGTCAAACCTGCCACTATACGCACAGTTCTCAGTATTGCCCTGTCTAGAGCCTGGCCAATTCACCAGCTTGATGTCAAAAATGCTTTTCTGCATGGTGAGTTAAAGGAGACGGTGTACATGTACCAGCCTATGGGTTTCCGGGATAGCTCTAGACCTGATTTTGTGTGTCGTCTTAAAAAATCTCTCTATGGTCTGAAACAAGCCCCGCGTGCTTGGTACCAAAGATTTGCAGATTATGTTCGCACACTTGGTTTTGTTAACAATGCGTGTGATCATTCTCTTTTTATCCTTCGCCAAGGTTCTGACATTGCATTCTTGTTATTATATGTTGATGATATTGTGTTGACGGCTTCCTCTGATTCTTTACGTCAATCCATTATATCGCTCTTGGCATCAGAATTTGCTATCAAGGATTTGGGTTCGTTACATTATTTCCTTGGTATTGCTGTTACACGTAGCACTGGTACTCTATTTTTGTCCCAAAGGCAACATGCTTCGGATATCATCGCTAGAGCGGGTATGACTTCATGTAAACCTTGTCTAACTCCGGTGGATACGTCTAGCAAGCTTAGCTCCTGTGCCAGTCCTCCTATAGATAATCCCACTCTTTACCGGAGCCTTGCTGGGGCTCTTCAGTACCTCACATTTACTAGACCTGATATCTCTTATGCTGTACAACAAGTTTGCTTACATATGCACGACCCTCGTGAGTCACACTTCCATGCCCTAAAGAGGATTATCAGATATGTTCAAGGTATATTAGACTTGGGTCTCCATCTTACTACTTCTTCTTCCTCTTCCCTGGTTTCCTACACTGATGCTGACTGGGCTGGTTGCCTTGATACGCGTCGTTCGACCTCTGGGTACTGTGTGTTCTATGGTGATAACCTAATCTCGTGGTCTGCTAAACGCCAATCTACATTGTCCAGGTCTAGTACTGAGGCTGAATATCGAGCCGTCGCCAATGTGGTAGCCGAAACATGTTGGCTCCGCAATTTACTCCTAGAGCTTCATTGTCCCCCTCCGAAGGCCACCTTGGTATATTGTGATAATGTGAGTACAATTTATCTGTCTGGCAATCCCGTACAGCACCAACGAACGAAACATATAGAGATTGATATACACTTTGTACGTGAGAAGGTTGCACGCGGGCATGTTCGTATTCTTCATATACCTTCTCGATTCAATATTGCAGACATTTTTACCAAGGGACTCCCTCGTGTTCTGTTTAATGAATTTCGTTAGAATCTTAGCGTTCGTACCCCTCCCGCTTAGATTGAGGGGGTGTATTAGTGTATATATTGTATATATCTTCTTAAGGGCACTCTTGTAATTATGTAGGGATAGCTCTAGGGTTTTGTATCTATATATTCATGTATTGTGTTAATGGAAAATGGAGGAATCATTTCCCACACAAACCATCACCAAATTTCAAATCAAATAAATTGGGCGCCATGACAAAAGTTAAATTAGACCTAAGATATTTTGTACTATTATTTGAGTATTCTTTTTACCGATTACACCTCTTCAACCCTAACTCTCTTACAAGTATTCTCCATTTTCCTACTTTCATTGTTGTTTCTTTTTACTTCTTTCAATATTATTCCTCCTACTAATACTAATGGTGTAAGTGTAAATTTCCGTGTTCGAACTGGATATTCAGAATCGTTAGTCTTTTTTACTTTTCAATTTATTTATAGTTTGGTGTGTCCAACCACAGTATTCTTGTATGTTCATCCGTGTTTCTTACTATCTTCTCTTTGGCCCGATTATAGTTTATACTTTCTCAGTTGTTTTTACCGTCGTCTTGCCGTTGCTTTCTTTGCCATTTTTTCATGCAATTTCCTAAATATACTCATCAATCCACATGATCGTGAAGTTCACCATTTTGAAGAAGCTCATCATGATCCGCTGCCACCACTCCGAAGAGTAGACGTTTGATTCTCGCTGTGGTGTTAATCGGTGGTAATTTTAAAATATTTTTATTAAGACTTTTAAGACATGTAAAGATGATATAAATATATATTTCGTTAGATTCGTCTTCCTTAGTCGTCTTCCTCTCTTCATCTTCCTTATTTTAGCATGTATAAATGATATAAATCATACAATAATTCTATAATTGTTTTGTTAAATGACAAATAGCAGTCTCACAGCCATCTCCCAAATGGAGCAGGATTATTGGTCCTTCAATAGTAAAGTAATTTATTTCTAAAAATACATTCATTTAAAAAATACATAGCTTTCAGAAATTATTTTACATTAATACAATAGTATAACATCACACATTAAAATACTGGAATGAGAAAGTAATAAACCATCCAAAAATATTTTAGTTAGAAAATATAATTATATTCCTTTATTACTGCATTTACAGGCAAATTCAAGAGCTATAAGAAATTACTATACGGATACAAATACAAATATAAAAAAGTCAAAAAACAATTAATTTTCTATGATAAATTAGCACACGATCACAATACTTTCTTTTTATACTAAATAAACAATATAATTTTAAAAGTTACATTTCAAATATTCAATTGCAAAATAATTTAAAAGTTACGTTTCAAATAAAAAAAATCCATTCTACAAAACTCCGTGCAGTGCACGGGTTTTATACTAGTATTTTTTTTTGAAGATATGTTTTATACTAGTATAAATATATATTTCGTTAGATTCGTCTTAAATTTAAAATGGGCCTAAAGTTGGAAGTTTTATATTTAAACAGCGAATATTTGAGAGTTTTAAAAGTAATATTACCTTAAATTTTTTCTCCCTTTCTTCGTCTTCCTTAGTCGTCTTCCTCTCTTCATCTACCTTATTTATCCTCCATTTTTGCTGCAATGATATCATGTACTTAAATAATTAGGATTAGATTTAACTAGTGTCAAACTCGTGTAATGCAAGGTATTTTCAGGGGCAGATCCAGAAAGTAAAACGAGTGATGTCAACAATTTTTTAAAAAAATTACATTTAGAATTATATGGTACGAACAAGCCAAAATTTAAAACAACGTACTAGGTCGAAGAGTATAGCAACAATCAATTATAAATCATAGTGTATGGGGAAGGAAAGAGCACGTCAAACCATACCATTATGGTATTATCAAAGAAGTGGGGGTGTTTAGAATTAAAGTAGTGTTATGGTAACATTTAAATTTATTTATTTAATTAATTATTATTGTGATATTACCCTAATAACCATTGATCATCCCTTGACCTTGACTCTAAGTCAAAGAGTCTTTAAGATGATCAATTCAGCATGCTTAATCCCCAAGTAAGTAACCTCCGTATAACCACCTTGTAACTTCTCACTTCCTATGGTAACCGTTCTCAATCTCCCCTCTTCATCAATCTGAAAGATAACCGCCACCTAGAGGATATAAAAGGGGACAGCAATACCAACTGCCACCCGAAGCCTTCGATACTATACCGAAACTCTGTCGAAATCAACATTCACTACCACCAGCAGTTATCTCCCACTCAACCACCATAATCAGACATTGACCACCGTCACCATCACTCCTCCTTATCATCTCTGATTTACATTTCATTATAACACTTTCATTCCCCGATCTAACTTAAGCACCGGAGGGGTTTTCCGGGAGATAACCCCCCGGGCAAGGCTAACGTGTTGTGGTGCAGGACGAACGGACCGCTTTCAAGAGGCGTCGCTTCCCAATTGGACCAACGTTTGACCGCTGTGCCACTTCCATTCCAGGTGTCTCACGTGCCTTTCACACTTTTCCGTTTCTTTACCGAAACAGTTTGGCGTCGTCTGTGGGGACCTTTGAACAAAAAGTCATGGCTTCCAAAAAAGTTCAAACACAAACGGCCACCGTGCACAGTACAGATACAAACACGTCTGCGGGACAGGCTAACAACCGGGCCGTGATTTGGACATGCTGGCATAAAACCTTACAAACGCTTTCGCAGAACAACTTCGTGCCGTGATCAACGCCAATACCGCTAATCCCAACCAGCAGGTGTTGGAGGACATGGCCGAACAAATCGAAAACTTGAGGATAAGGGTGGATTCTTCCCTTAATTCCCAAAGGCAGGATGACAGGGAAACTTTGGTCTCCCGGTCCAGCCGTAGGAACCGACAACGAAGGGAAAGATCCCGCCTTCAAAAAAGCTTAAGATCATCTCAAGAAGGCGAGTCTAGACCACAAACCCAGGATGCTAGGGATTATCTGAATGAAAAAAGATCCCAGCGTTCGCAAAGCACTCAATCATTGATAGACAGGAAGAGAGAAGAAAGGATGATGCAGCGGCATTCTGGGTCCAGCCACCCACTTAGCCCCGTCAGGCCTTAAGAACCTGATCAGGCGGAAGTTAGCCTAGGGAGACCCCAGGACGCCCCAATGTTGCAAAACTCCCCCCTGTCTGCTGAGATCTTAGTGACGCCTAACCCCGCTAAGATCAAGGTTCCTACCATGACCTCTTTCGATGGAACAACATGCCCCGAGGAACATATTGTTGCTGCTGTATACCACAAGCTAGGCCTTGCTATGTAAATTCTTCCCTTCCACGTTAAGTGGCATTGCCCTTAACTGGTACACTTCTCTGTCCGCGGGAACAATTCACACCTTTGCACAATTGGAGGCCAAGTTTGTCAATCACTTTGTTGCTTTCAAGAGGCAGGCAAAATCCAACTTCCACTTGCCGAGTATTGTGCAGCAGGAGGGAGTATCCGTAGCAACATATTTGAAGAAGTTCCAAGAAGCTGTTTTAGAAGTTACGGATCTGGAGGATTCCGTGGCCCTTAACGCCCTGATAGACGGGATGCGAACTCCCAAGTTAAAGTTCCAACTCGTTGAGAATCAGGTGAAGAACTATGCTAAAGCCATGAGGCAATGTCAAAGTTATGTCACTGCATCCGAGATATGCCATGCCCATGACACAAAGAAGAGGAAACATGATAAAAAAGAAGCGGCACCGAATCATCCCCAGAAGATTCATCGAGAAGATCATCAGTCGCGGAGGGATAGAGGCTATCCTTCCCGTCACCACGGACCACCTTCTGACATGGGGCCTCCGCGACATAGACATGTATATGTTGCTAAGGAACCTGGGGGGAAGAATCTCAGAGATGGTGGCCAGGACCCTCGTTTTAACAGAAATAGGCGGGACATAGTTTTCGCCGTCCAAGATGCCCTTCCGACGTCCCGTCCCACCACCACTCCGCCTGAGCGTCGCAACTATGATTTGTATTGTGACTACCACCGGGAATACGGTCACAATCTAGATCAGTGTAGGGAACTTAAACGCATCTTGCACCAGATGGCTGAAGAAGGAAAATTAGGAAGATTTTTGAGCAGGAAAGAATACACATCCCGCGGTAGCAATGACAGAACCTACCGTCCACGACCAAAGCCTCATCAGGAGGAAAGAAAAGAAAGTTCTGCTGATACCCGTGGGGTTATCAGCATGATTGTAGGAGGCTTCAATGAAGAATATCCCACAATCAAAGCAGCGAAGGACAGTGTCCATACGTTGACTCAAATTTATCAGAGCCCCTCCAACAACCTCATACGGACCCTCTGGTAGTGGCACTCAAAATTGGCCAGATGAAGGTCAAGTGCGTCCTTGTGGATACGAGAAGCACGACAGATCTCATTACCATGAATTGCCTGAGCCAAATGAAATTCGAGGAGAAACACTTGCAGCCCTTCGACAAGCCCCTCATAGGCTTTGGAGGCAATCAAGTCGTTCCCCTTGGCACTATCACACTCCCGGTGCGAGTAGGCGAAAAGGATAGTTTCAGAACACTGCCCATTCGATTCACCGTCGTCGATCTCAACTTCCCCTACAATGCCATTATGGAACTGCCTCTCATCAATAAGATCAAAGCAATTATCTCACCACATCAACTCTTGTTGCAGTTCGAACAGGACAATGGAAAAGTTGGAATCCTCAAAGGGGATCAGAAGGCAGCACGTCAAGGCCTTATTAATTGTTTGAAGCATGACAGTGCTCCTGGAGTATCCCCCAAAAGGAAGCGAGAAGAGGAACATCAGTCAGTCATGAGTGTTTACCTGGACAACCTTATGTCCCGGAAAAACCTCAACCTTTTGAACAATATGAAGAAGTAGAAATGTTTGAAGGAAGAGAGATAAAAATTGGAAAGACCCTGTCAGAAGCAGTGAGACACGATGTCTTGGCAGTCATTGCCGAGTTCCGTGACATCTTTACTTTTTCTGTGGAGGAAATGCCCGGGATACCGCCAGAAGTAATGTGCCACAAACTCGACATTAAACCGGGTTACAAGCCTGTTAAACAAAAGCTACGGCACCAGGGCAAAGAAAGAATTGAAGCGGCAAAGGAAGAAGTGACAAAGCTGCTAAAGGCCGGGTTTATAAGAGAATGTCAATACTCTGAATGGCTATCCAACGTGGTGCTCGTTAAAAAGCCCAATGGTAAATGGAGAATGTGTGTTGATTTCACTTATCTCAACAAAGCCTGTCCTAAGGATGATTATCCTCTTCCAAAGATTGATCGCATTGTGGACTCCACAGCGGGACATGTTCTCCTCAATTTTATGGATGCCAATGCTGGCTATCACCAAATTTCTTTAGCTTTGATAGACCAACCCCATACCGCCTTCATTACAAATGCCGGGGTGTACTGTTAGAAGGTAATGCCATTTGGGCTGAAAAACACAGGAGCAACATATGAGAGAATGGTAAATAAGGTCTTCAACTCCCAAATAGGCCGGAATTTGGAGGTCTATGTAGATGACATGATCACCAAAAGCAAACAGGCCAAAGACCATGCCGCAGACCTGAAGGAGACATTTATGACCCTTCGTAGCCATCAAATGCGCCTTAATCCTGATAAGTGTGTATTTGGGGTCACAGGAGGGAAATGCCTTGGGTTTCTGGTGGATGAAAGAGGGATCGAAGCAAACCTTGACAAAATTCAAGCCATCCTGACAATGAAATCTCCAAGGTCCGTAAAAGAAGTTTAAAAGCTTACCGGATGTGTTGCTGCCCTAGGAAGATTCATGTTAAAATCAGCAGATAAATGCTCGCCCTTCTTTAGGACCCTCAAACAAACAAAGTTTGAGTGGACCGAAGTAGCGGAAGAAGCATTTAACAGCTTGAAGGAATATCTTGCTTCTCTGCCAAAGTTGGTCTCTCCTATGGAAGGAGAAACGTTGATCTTATACGTTTCTATATCAGAATACTCTATCTCTGGAGTCCTGATTGCAAAGAGGGAAAAGAACCAACTCCCGGTGTACTACATCAGACACGCCTTTCCTGGTTCTGAGGGAAACTACAACGAAGTTGAAAAGGTATTGTTCGCAGTAGTAATGGCAAGTAGGAAACTAAAGCCCTACTTTCAATCTCATCAGATCCGGGTCAGAACAAATCAGCCCCTTAAAAAAGTCTTGGAAGGAAGAAATCAATCGAGCTGCATTTCCGATTGGGCCAATCAACTAGCAGACTATGGGATAGAATATGAACCGCAGACTTCCATCAAAGCCCAAGCTTTAGCCAACTTTATTGCAGAAAGCACAGGGCCCATACCGTGCGACGCTAACCAAGAATGGAAGCTATATGTAGACGGCTCATCTACCAAGGTAGCCAGTGACGCCGGGATACTCATCATCTCATCTGCCGGTGTCAGAATAGAAAGGGCGGTAAGGTTCGAACTCGCTGCCTCCAACAATGAGTCTGAATATGACGCCCTCATCCTAGGGCTAACTGTCTGTTACGAATCCGGGGCAAGAACTCTATCAACATTCTCAGATTCCCAGTTGATCGTAGAGCAAGTAAAAGGAGAATTTGAAGCGAAAGATGAAGGTATGAAGATGTATTTGGCAAAAGTAGAGTTGGTGGGGAAATTCGAAAAATTCTCACTAGCTCACATACCCAGATCTGATAATGCTCAAGCAGACTCTTTGGAATGGTTATCAAGTTCAGCGGATTCATCTAAAGCCCGTGACATCGTGTGGGAGGTCTTACCTAATCCAAGTATCAATGCCATGGTGCACATGGTAGATAGATCAGAAACCTGGATGGAGCCCCTTATTAAGTATCTCGAGAATCAGATCCTACTTGAAGATGAAAATGAGGCAAGGCACCTGCATAAAAAGAGCAAATGGTTCGAATACCACGATGGCATATTATACAAAAAATCCTATACACATCCACTCCTGAAGTGCGTTACTCCAGAGGAAGGCAACTATATTCTCCGGGAAATTCACGAAGGGGGATGTGGAATCCATCAAGGGATACGAACCGTGGTCAGTAAAGTGCTTCGAAGTGGATATTATTGGCCAACTCTTAGGCAAGATGCTGAAAATCGATACTCAAATGCTCGAAGTGCGAGTTCTTTTCCAAGATATCTAAAAAGTCTACAAGTTTCCTCACCACTATGCAATCACTGCTGCCATTTGACAAGTGGGGAATAGACTTACTTGGCCCATTCCCCCTTTCCAAGGGGCAAAGAAAGTTCATCATAGTGGCAATCGACTACTTCTCCAAGTACGTTGAAGCAGAACCGCTCAGCACCATAACGGAAAAACATGTATGCCAATTCCTCTGGAGAAACATCATAACAAGATATGGTATCCCCCGGGTCATCATCACTGATAATGGAAGGCAATTCATAAGTCGAGGCACCATGGAGTATTGTGAAAGGATCAACATTCAGATCAGATTCAGCTCAGTATCAAGGCCACAAATCAATGGGCAGGTTGAGTCAGCTAATAAAGAAATACTCAACGACATCAAAAAGAAGATCGAATAATCCAATGGGTCATGGGATGAAGAGCTACTTGGCATCCTCTGGTCCAGTCGCACCACTGTAAAAGAATCAACAAGTCATACTCCTTTCTCACTTGTGTATGGGTCAGAAGCTGTTCTACCAGTCGAAATTGGGATACCCTCCACCAGGATTACGTTCTACTCATACAACGAAAATGACGAAGGAAAAAGGGTAAACTTAGATTTGCTCCCGGAGAACCGTGGGAACGCCCTGTTGCGGTCTATCACCCAGAAACAGAGAATGACTCGTCAATTCAACAGACACGTAAAAACAAGGATCCTTAAAGTGGGAGATTGGATGTCACGCAAAGTAGAAGCCACGAGCAAAGCCACAGAAAAAGGAAAGTTGGGAGCCAACTGGGACGACCCATTCAAAATTGTCACTTCTATCAAATCCAACACATTTGAGTTGGAAGATGCAACGGGAAAGAGATTGAAAAGACCGTGGCATGCAGATCACTTGAAGAAAATTTTCATTTAACAAGTATTGCAAGGGGCATATATCTTCAATATTCAGTATTCAATTCAGTTCAGTTTTCATTCAATATGTTTTCATTCAGTATTCAGCTTTCAAAGTTATGTATTTCGCATGAGTTATGTATCCCGTACTAATATTACAATGTTCAGTATTCAGTACTTCGTCAAATTTCAATATTCAATCATCTATGAACCGTGTTATTTGCAACGGTTAGGCGGTATCGAAATATTTTGATACTTTGTCAAATTTCAATATTCAATCATCTATGAACCGTGTTACTTGCAACGGTTAGGCGGTATCGAAACATTTTGATACTTTGTCAATTTTCAATATTCAATTATCTTTGAACCGTGTTATGGGCAACGGTTAGGCGGTATCGAAATGTTTTGATATTGTTGTCAATATCCAAATTCTTGTTTACCGTGGTAAGACCCACGGCTAGGCGGTATCAAAATGACTGATACTTTGTCAGTATTCAATATTCAAATAACTAATTATCAGTATTCAAATATCAAAAGCGATAAAACGAATGGAAAGAGATTAAAAATGCAACACTTGTTAACCAAAAACAATATATATATAACCAAAATATTTACAAAAATGTTTCCAAGTTTTTCATTATCCAAAAATTACTACGGGTAATGGAAAGGGAGGAGATCTATCAGCTACGGTCAACCGGCTGCTCAGGCTCAGGCGCTGGATCATCTCGCTGAGGAGAAGAGGTAAACCTGATGATATCTTCAAGATCGGGCCAAGGTTCTTCACCGGCCAACTCCGCCGCGAGACCGCGAAAAGTCTCCTTCTTATTGGTAAGAACCTTGGATAAACCAGATGATTCTTCCTGAAGAGCAAGGAATGAAGATCTTTCCGCGGTTTTTGGGAAGGGAGGATAGCAAACAACAATTTTATCTAAGTCCATAGCAAGAGCTTTCTTCTCCCTTTCCGGATCCATCTTCTTCCGCCATTCCCGCTGCTCCGCCTCATCGTTTTCGATGCCACCTAGCACCTCTGATTCTTTGTCTAGAATTGGCCTAAGATTTTTACATGCTTCATCCATGTTCAGACAGTTCCAGCAGCTTAGGGAAATCAACACCCATTCTTCCGGCGACCAACTTAAAATTTTCAACTTCCACCAGGGCCCCGGTATTCATCATTTCCTAAGATAAGGTGGATAGCAGGGGATAACCTCTTCGGAGTTCAGCCATTGCCGGGCAATGTGGGATTGCCTCTCGGACCGCAGCTTGTAGACTTTGGCCGCATCAAGTACTTTCTCGAAGCGGTCCATATCTTCCATCACTACCTTTATTACTTGCTCATTCTCAGAGACAAGTTTATCATGAGCAGCCAGCATCCGGGTCACATCTTCGCAAATCTTTGTCGCGACACTGGATGCCTGGTTAAGTGATTGACTCGCAAGATCAAGACTTTCCTTGATGCGGCCTCTCCACTTCTCAGCTAAAGCTAAGCGCTTGGATAATTCCTTACACTTAGCTAGCTTTTCCTTTAAACCCGGCAGATCGACAGCCTCCGCCTTGAGCTTTTCTAGCTCAGCATTTTGAGCCTCTAACTTAGAGCTCAGGCGGTCATGCTCTGCCGCAAGCGTCCTTTGGACGACCAGCTCATACTCCATCCTTAGTAGAGCCTGTTGAACAAAGTCAAGTTAAAGAAGTGAAAATAAAAGAACTAAATTGAAGTTAGGCAGATCACTTACATCGGTGGCGGAGGCACGAGCTTGTTCTGCCCGCTCAACCGGCGAGAGGGAGTTCAGATACTCCATATCCTTCTCGCTCACCAGGTTTCTGGAGGCGCGGTTGATACGAGTCGTTAGATCGGGACGATCTAACTCCACGAACGCCACATCGTCCCAGTGTGGACGGATGCGGCGTTGATATACTTTTTCGTATGAGTAGGGCAGTGTCCCACCCAATTCTTCAGCTACCTTTTCGCCCTTGTCTTCAGCTGTGGGCTTGTTTTTGGGACGGGACGAACTGCCCTCCTTCACGACTTCTGCCGGCCTCTTCTCAGCTAGAGGCACGACACCTTCAGCAGTGTCTGACTCCTGTGGAGATGAACTCGATTCATCTTCAACCTACACAGGGTCATCATGTTTAGCCGGCGCGGCTTTCTTCTTCGCCGCAGCCGAGGGAGTTTTGGCCTTCTTTTTGGTCGTTGTCTTCTTCCTCTATAGAGGCGGCTCACCCCTCTCCACATGAGATGGAACCGGGGCTTGCTTTCTTTTCTCGAGCAGAGACCTGGCCTCCGCCTCAGTTGGAGCGGCATCCACCCCGTCCATATTTGTATTCCCGTTCTGCATGCAAATATTGTCAAAAACTAGAACCAAGGAATAAAAACAAGTATTGAAGAAAGATATTACCTTAGGCGGGGTAGGTAGAGGAGTCGGGTCAGCTGCCCTCTTGGCACGGCTATTCGTTAGCGCCATTAAGTTGAATTTACCCATGAGGCTTGGATGTGTCTTCTCAAGTTCCTCCTGAGCGACACCTGCACAAAAACAGAATTTACAAACCGGAG
>CM033464.1:9061354-9098854 GCA_019425755.1 Amaranthus cruentus
TATATGTATATATATTGTCTGACTAAATTATGGAATTACGCCGCGTAAAAAATGATACAACAGAATAAATTACATTTATTCCACTGTAATTGGAATTACACAATTTAGAAAATTATACTGCAAAATTACACTGTGTATAAAATTATACAACTATTTAGAAAATTACTTGAAGTACATAATAGCCCTTTATCTATCAATTGTTATTTAAAACTAAAGTGACATAAAATTAAATAATTTAAAATTAAAACATATAAAGTAACAAAATAAAATTAAAAGATATTTGATGTCATTTTTACTTATCAGAACGATTTTTTTCGAAAAACGGACGTTGTTATTACCCTTATAGGATAACTATTTCGAAAATCTGGTAGAAACAAGTACTTATTCGCCTATTTTCCGATAAGTCAACCGTAAAAGATATTTAACGTCATTTTACCCATCATAATGATTTCTTCAAAAAACAGACGTCATGACATAGGTAAAAATGACGTTAAATATCTTTTTCGGTTTACGTATCAAAAAATAGACAAATAAGTACTTGTTTCGACCGAATTTACAAAAGAGTTAGCCTATAAGGGTAATCACGACGTCCGTTTTTTTGAAAAAAATCGTTATGATGGGCAAAAATGACGTTAAATATCTTTTATTTTTAATTTGTTAATATGTGTGTTTTAATCATAAATTATTTAAAAATACGAGGACTAATATGATACTGCCATATAGACAACTTAACCTCTCAAATTGGACAAACCCTAAAACTTAACGGTCAACTAACGTTTTCCGTTAAGTGGTAGTCATTTGCAGAGAAATATATTAGATTAGGTAGTTTTTTGCAAAAAAAAAATTACATTATAGATTAGGTAGTTTCTTATAATTTTACCTTATTTTTATTATTTTCATTATGATGTATTTATTTAATTACAATTATACTCTATAATTTTAATGGGATATTTCTTTATGTTATCCTAGTTTTAATAACTTGAATTATTGTTATAGTAATTGCTTGATCTTAATTAAGCATGTATCAGGACTTTCTTATAACTATATATCGTAGTTTCTAATTAATAACTATATATGTATGGTGTGTAGTATACTTGATCGATATTCGAGATCATATATTGGATCATGAAAAAGTTTAGCATGGACTTACTCCACACCAATATTAGTGTAGACCAACATTTTGTTGGAAATATAGGCCTATTAAAGGTCTTCTCAAAATCTTCTTATGGCTATAATCATCGACATATATTAGTAATAATAATATAAATAACATTAGTATATGAGAATGGTGTTTAGAGTTGTGTTTAGCATGTGTTTGATATGAAAATGTATGGTGTGACACGAACTTGTCGTTGCATTAAGAAAGTTATTTCCCGACTATCCCAAGTGTAAATAGACAGAACTTTCCCAAGGTTAACACACAAGCATTAGCAATGTACACTCACTACTAAAGGTGTGGAGCAAATACCACTCTTGCACAAGTGAATCGAAAAAGAGATTAAATTGAGAATTGTATGTTTCCAAAAGGATGAAACACCAACTATGTATAGGCACATTCCAACAACTCTAATTCAACCATCAAAAACATAGTCAAAGAGCATAAATGTAATTTAATAGAATTAAAACACTTCATGAATGAAAATATAGTTCTTGGAGAAAGCATTAAATGACCATTTATCCAACAATCCCCCACAAATGTCATTTAAAGAAAAATACTTGTGCAAGAGAAGGCTTTGGCACATAACAACTAAGTGGACTAAGCCTTGAACTTGTTATTTAGTGAAAGGAGGCAACAATTCACAAGTTATTGTGAGTGAACTAAGTCTTGAACACCAAGAACTTTTTATCAAACAAGTGAACTAAGTCTTGAACTTATATGATTTGAATTGAGACCCTCAGACACATGCCTTGCCTAGAGAAGTACACACTCCGCTTAAGTTATATGGTGCATTTTTATGGACTATGCACCTACCTTGATTATCATGAGCGCTCTAGTGGAATATTAGCCCGAAATTCCACATAAGAGGTGATCAACCCCCACACTCACATAGGTGGATCGTCTCAAGTAGCACCCCACAAATTACTACAAAATTCATTAAGAGCCTAATGACTCATCCCTCAAATATAGAGCAATGCCAACAAATGCCATAGGGATAGGTGAATTGCATGTTCATCCACATTTGGGATTTAGCACTATCTCACTACAATAAATTTAGCTTTTTGCGACATTGGATTTAGTGGCACTAAAAAATGCCACTAATTCATATTTTTAGTATAATAATTATTGGTTTTTATTTTAAGTTTCACCATAAAGTTTAGCGACACTTAATTTGGTCTTTAGTGGCATATGTAATTGTCACTATAATTTATAGTGACATTTGTGAGAAATGTCACTAGATCCTATGTCACAAAAAGCTTTAGTGTGACTTTTTAATATGCTGCTAAAGGGTCTAATAAATGTCACTAAATCCTTTATATACACTATAAGAAATTTGAAATAGCGACATTTAAATTAAATGTTGCTAAATATATCCCACTAAAAGTAAATTATGTTGTAGTGTCTCCCTCGACACATCAAGAACCACTTATCTTGATAATCCTTTTGAAAAAGGTATGTATGGTATTCACATTTCCTATTTAATGACGTTTCCCCCATACGGGAATCATAGTGTTCTTTCCCCCATGAAGAGAATCGTATCAAGAACCACTTATCTTGATATACTTTTAATAAGATAATGAATGGTATTCTTACTTCCTTCTAGAGGAACTTTCCCCCATTCGAGAAATTATATCACTGTATCATACTTAACTCAAAAGAAACATTATCAAACAAATTCATACTATTACCTTAAGTAACATATAGTTTGATGCTCACAACATAAGTATGATGTTCAAAACAATAAGAAATACATAAGTATTCCAAACTCATCATGGTTATAAAAGAACAACTCATGCATCTACAAAACAACTTGAACACTTACAGCCTAAACTTAAATTAGGCACCACCTTCAAGTCATATGCATAATTTAAATAACCATATTTATCCATTTCCATATTTGTTCAACGCAACAACATAAGTCACACAACCTATTATGAATACCTTGCTACTTTTCAAATGTAGTAAAAAATATTCATATAACAAACAAGTGACTTAATCAAAATCATGAACAAAATCACAAAGGGATACACATCAATTACCAAAGCTTTTACAAGTTCTTCAAACCCAAAGTAGTTCCTAAAACTTCTTCCCTATTATTAAAAATACTTTTATTGATAATATTTAACATCACATACTTAAAAAGGCTTAAGAACACAACAATTAATAACCTTTAGTAAATACTTTTTAAAGAATTTCATCAAAAATACTCAAATAAATATTATTTTAACAAGAGTATATTTATAATACCCCACATTCAAGGAGTTCAACCATACTTTAAGAAGATCACATAATGCTCACAAAGGTATAAATTCCAAACAACTAGTGTTAAAATCTTCTTAATTTAAGTGGATTGTTAAGAAAATTGTTGTTATTAGAAGATAGTTATAAATTGACTAAGTGGTATGATTTTTATGACTTATGAGTGAACTTTGACTTATGAGATGTCTTATATGTTCTGTACGTGGGGGTTGTAATTTGTATTATTTACTAATTGGGTAAATTTACAATTTTTTTGAAAATATGTTCACATACTAATTATATAGATCAAAGTACCATTTTCATGAGTTGATAAATTTTTGTGCATGAGGTACAATATTTATGACTAAATGTCTAGAAAGTGGTTTGACTTGTAAAAATTAAATTCTACTTAATTTGGTGTTAAGTGGAAAGTGTGGATATTTATTAAATTGTCTCTTTCGTGAATTAATTTATTGAGTAAAAATTTATCATGTTTGGAGTTTACTCATTGTTAATGATAAGGGGTTTTTGAAAGAGAGTTTTATTCAAAATAATTTATTTCTTGATGAATAAAGACTTGATAGTAGAAGTTTATAAATATTATCTTATCGTGTGGATTGAAAGCATCAAGTTTCGTAAGGTTTTGAATGTGGTTTAAAACTTTTATAGCTTGCTTGTGTATGAATCTTGATTAGTTAAAAATGTTGTAATTATTTAACTTTTAAAGTCATTCATAAAATTTGGAGTTGTAAACATTGTGACTTGTAAACGATGTAAATACTTTTTGAAGATAAGAAGAACAATAAAACTAGGGACTAAAATTGTGGAATTTATACCTTTGTGAGCATTATGTGATCTTCTTAAAGTATGGTTGAACTCCTTGAATGTGGGGTATTATAAATATACTCTTGTTAAAATAATATTTATTTGAGTATTTTTGATGAAATTCTTTAAAAAGTATTTACTAAAGGTTATTAATTGTTGTGTTCTTAAGCCTTTTTAAGTATGTGATGTTCCTTGTATTTCCCTAAAATATTATTAATAAAAGTATTTTTAATAATAAGGAAGAAGTTTTAGGAACTACTTTGAATGACTTTAAAAGTTAAATAATTACAACATCTTTAACTAATCAAGATTCATACACAAGCAAGCTATAAAAGTTTTAAACCACATATTCAAAACCTTACGAAACTTGATGCTTTCAATCCACATGATAAGATAATATTTATAAACTTCTACTATCAAGTCTTTATTCATCAAGAAATAAATTATTTTGAATTTTCAAAAAAAAAATTATTTTGAATAAAACTCTCTTTCAAAATAAACCCCTTATCATTAACAATGAGTAAACTCCAAACATGATAAATTTTTACTCAATAAATTAATTCACGAAAGAGACAATTTAATAAATATTCACACTTTCCACTTAACACCAAATTAAGTAGAATTTAATTTTCACAAGTCAAACCACTTTCTAGACATTTAGTCATAAATATTGTACCTCATGCACAAAAATTTATCAACTCATAGAAATGGTACTTTGATCTATATAATTAGTATGTGAACATATTTTCAAAAAAACATTGTAAATTTACCCAATTAGTAAATAATACAAATTACAACCCCCACATACAGAACATACAGAGGCGGAACCAATGGGGTGTCAACGATGTCAGTTGACATCCCTTAAATAAAAAACAAAATGAAAAATTATCAGATGTTTGCCATAGATCAGCTGGTAGAAGCGCTAACCCTCCATTATTCACGTCTTGGGTTCGAGCCCTTAGCAATACACTCTTTCCTTTTTGTTTTCTTTTTACTGGAATTGCATAACAGATACTCATATTAGAAAAGGCAAAGGTTAGCTTGAGAATGACTTCCTCTGTTCTTATATAGTTGCAACATTGTTGACTTCGGTACTATTTATTAAGCAAATTGACTTTTATATTGTCAGTAATCTATAAGTTGAAACATAGTCATATGAGATCTTGTTTGAATCGTCTCGATTCAAAGTTTATTAATTTTTTTTCGATATGTATAATTAGAGATATTAACGATTGAATTCGTGTCTTGGGGAGTGTGAAAAAGCAAATAGTGCAAGTAAATAAGAACGGAGGTAGTATATTACTTGTATTTCATACAAAGTGATTGCCTTAAAATGATTTTTTTTGTATGTTGTTACTTTGTTTGTTTTAAATGAGTTTGTTCTATTTTTATTTTAGTTTGTTGTATACATAAATCATCATTTTTATTACTCTTTATATTATTATCTACTTTAATTCTAAACACTCCCACTTCCTCAACACACTATATTTAACTCAAGTCTCTGTGATATTTGTAATGGGAGCAAACGGACTATGATCGAGTTAATATTTTAAATAGTAGTAGCAAAGGTTATATTACTGAAATATCTAGCAGAACGGTAAACTTTTAGGAATTTCATGGAGAATGATATTTTCTCGCTAACCTCATCTCATTATCTCCTTTGATAATATCATAATGGTATGGTTTGACGTGCTCTATCCTTACCCATACGCTATGATTTATAATTGGTAGTTGCTATACTCTTCCACCTAGTACATTGTTTTAAAATTTGGCTTGTTCGTACCATATAATTCTAAATGTAATTTTTTGAAAAAATTATCGACATCACATGTTTTACTTTCTGGATCCGCCCCTGAGAACATACAAGACATCTCATAAGTCAAAGTTCACTCATAAGTCATAAAAATCATACCACTTAGTCAATTTATAACTATCTTCCAATAACAACAATTTTCTTAACAATCCACTTAAATTAAGAAGATTTTAACACTAGTTACTTGGAAGAAACTAATCAATATTTATGTCATAAATAATCATACAATTTTTAATGAGTCTCTACTACTTATATTTGTGAACATATACACCATCAAAAAATTAAAGGAGCTAATTAAGAATTAACAAACCACCACTTTAAGGTTTGCAATTTACAACAACATACTTAACCCAATAAAGATAATAAGATGACTTAATAATTAGCAACTTTATTTGGTCATGAAATAATCCTTATCATCAAGAATTAAAAACAACTTTTAACTCTTACACCATAAAAGCATGATTAAAACTCAATTTTTAATTAGTCATAAAAAACTAGCCGTTATAATATAGCCGTTGTAAACTTGCCGTTATGAGCTAATTAATACTTATAATTATCTACCATTTAATTAATCATCAAAGAGGCCCATGTGATAAAACTATCATAAAAAAAAACCAAATAAATAATTACCCTCCTAAAAGTAATTTTAACACTCATCATAAGATTAGTCATAATAACGGTCACATTCAATCCAAAATTTTAATAGCATGATAATCTTTTGACTAATTTTAAATGACATTAAATAGCTATATATCAGTCACAAAATTAAGATGAATATAATAATATACTACACATAATAGTATAATTTGACTAGTCCATTTTCAAAATAATGACTATATAAAATTCACATAAATTTCATTACACATAATTCCCACATAGACTTAATCAAAATAGGACTTAAAATAAATAGTCATATACTAACATTATGTTAAAATAACATAACTATACTTCCAAAAATTAAGCATGGAATAATCAACTTTTTAACAAGCACTTTTTTGAAACGACTATTTAATATGATCATAATATTCCAACCATTTGTTTGGTGACGCACATGCTAATCATGAACATCAAACACAAATCACTTGGTGATACACATAAACATGAATTAAGAGCAATAATATATAATTTAAATTGCAAAATAAATCATGTCCGCTTAATTATTATGTAAAGATATACTCATCAAAAAACCAGATTGCATGTGATGACATTCACCAAGATCAATACCCACAATAAAATGTAAATCAATATCAAATTGATTAATATAATTCAAATAACTTGTAAAAATGTATAAGATTAGGACTTAACTTCTTTGCCATCACCTTTTAATTTCATAATCAAAGATTAATTAAAGACCAAATATGTCATAGCACGTAAATCAAAAAACTCATACTACATTTTCTTTGATCAAAGTTGATCAAATTATCAGAGAATAATACCCATGTTGAACAATCATGAAGTCCATATAATGTGATATTTGAACTTTCTCTTGATCTCTAGCATATATTACACACATATACAATATATGCTAACCATATGCAACATTATTCCTCACCATCTAATATCTTAAAAAGTTTAAGAGAAGTTGACCACACTTATCACATAAACATGAAATGTTACCGTCAACAAAACAACATAATCATTGCACCAATTTATCGTTCCTCTTTGCACATTACTCAAATTATATGCTAGATAAGCCATAAAATAATAATAACTTTCTTAAATTGTTGGAAATATAGGTCTATTAAAGGTCTTCTCAAAATCTTCTTATGGCTATAATCATCGACACATATTAGTAATAATAATATAAATAACATTAGTATATGAGAAGGGTGTTTAGAGTTGTGTTTAGCATGTGTTTGATATGATAATGTATGGTGTGACACAAACTTGTCGTTGCATTAAGAAAGTTATTTCCCGACTACCCCAAGTGTAAATAGACGGGACTTTTCCAAGGTTAACACACCCACCATTAGCAATGTACACTCACTACTAAAGGTGTGGAGCAAATACCACTCTTGCACAAGTGAATCGAAAAAAGAGATTAAATTGAGAATTGTATGTTTCCAAAAGGATGAAACACCAATTATATATAGGGACATTCCAACAATTCTAATTCAACCATCAAAAACGCAGTCAAAGAGCATAAATATATTTTAATAGAATTAAAACACTTCATGAATGAAAATATAGTTGGAGAAAGCTTTAAATGACCATTTATCCAACACATTTTACACTCCTCTTCCCTCTACTTTACTCTTATATTCTTACACTTCACCCCATTACAGTCCACTTTACTCTACTTGATAGAATTTAGAAAATGGGCCTGGGCAGCCCAAACAAAGATGAGAAGAAGTAATCCACTCATAAACCCAAAGAAGGTTCACTACTAAAACCAATTGGTAATAGTAGGAGTTACACTTTGAGTATATAAAGTGATGCATACTCTTCTCGTTTTCCGATGTGGGACAACTCACATGTGGGTAACACATAGGCACTTCAACACTCCCCCTCACATGTGAGTGTCCTTAGAATTTTAGCCCACCAGAAGGGTTACAAACCTATTGGGAATGACCATCCAATTAAAGCCCCTTAACCAGTGGTAAGATTAAATGTCCAAAATAAAGGCCCAACAGCAAACCGAGCTCTGATACCATGATAGAATTTAGAAAATGGACTTGGGCAACCCAAATAAGGAGGAGAAGAAGTAGTCCACTCATAAACCCAAAGAAGGTTCACTACTAAAACCAATTGGTAAAAGTAGGAGTTACACCTTGAGTATATAAAGTGATGCATACTCTTCTCTTTCTCCGATGTGGAACAACTCACATACATGTGGGTAACGTATGGGCACTTCAACACTACTCTACTCTTATACTCTTACACTCTACTCTACTTTTAAAAATTTTTGAAAATTTAAAAATTTAAAATTAAAAAAGTTACAAATTTTAAATTTAAAAATTTAAATTTAAATTTAAAAATTTTAAAAATGGACAAATTTTAAAAATTAAAAACTAAAATAGTAAAAAAATTAAAATTAAAATTAAAATCAAAATTTAAAAATGATTAAATTAAATTATTGTTTTCACAAAGTTATTTTTCCACTTATTTTGCAGTATGTAATTAAGAGTGAAGAGAGTGAAAATAGTTGGAATAGGAGTGTTAAAATTTGGTCCACACTATTTTAGTGTGCACCAAATCCACACGAGTTTCTCATTGGATCATTGTATATATAAAATACTTTAATGAATAATTTTCCTAAAGCAGGTTTACTATTATTTAAACTAAAATAGTGTGTTTTATAAATTTATCTATTTATCTATTTATTTTGATGTCAGGTTAGACAACAGAAACTAAAATGCTAGGTATGAATTAAACTAACAACGCTACTTAGGGAAGTGGTACTTACAACAAATAAAACAAGACTTGATTATCATAAATTGTAAAATTAAAATCACTCAACAAACTATATACAAGGACTAAATTAGATTCAATAAGCAATTAAGGATATGGCGAGAAACATCATCAATAAAATATACTAAGATAGAAACCTGTGCAATGCACGGATTTTTAAAATCGTAGAATCGTAGATCAGAATCGCGATTTTAACGACAATGTCTATGATTGACATGAAATTTTTTTGTACTTCACTTCATATTTAAGGAAACAATTTACACATTATGTAATATTTGTTGATTGACTATAAATATATGTGATCTATTAATACACTATATTTCCTTATGTTAACCTAAAATTCTTTTTATCCCATATCATAAAGAAAATTAAAACTTGATACATTAAACCGTTTATAAAAAATAAAGTGATCCAATCAAAAAAAGACAAAAATAAAATTTTAAGTTTTAAGCTCAAAAATGTTTTGCATGCCCCTAAACTCATTAAAAATCTTATATATGTTCGTAAGTTTACTCGTGATAATAAAGTTTCTGTTGAATTTGATCATTTTGGTTTTTCTGTGAAAGAATTGGGCACGGGGAATATCCTCTTACGGTCTAATAGCATTGGTGATCTTTATCCTTTTCAATAGACACATGGAGCCACCATTCCCTCGTCTTCATCATCGGCTTTTTCTGTTTTCTCTTCTAGTATTTGGCATTCCCGTCTCGGTCATCCGGGAAATGCAATTTGGAATCATTGTACTCCTCTCATTCTATCAAGTATAATAAAACTCCATCTTTTGTGTGTCATTCTTGTCCTTTGGGGAAACATATTAAATTACCTTTTGATAATTCTCGATTTGTGAGCACTAAACCGTTTGAAATTATTCATAGTGATTTATGGACTTCTCCAGTTACAAGTCCTTCGGGCTACAAATACTATGTTTTATTTCTTGATCATCATACCAATTTTTTGTGGGCTTTTCCTCTTTTTCGTAAGTCTCAAGTATATGATATTTTTGTGCAATCTAATAAATTTGTCAATACCCAATTTGAGCTTCATATCAAATCTTTTCAATGTGATCATGGGGGTGAATTTGATAATAACATGTTTCACCAATTTTGTGCTAATATGGGTATCACTCTCCATTATTCTTGTCCTCAAACCTCATCTTAAAATGGCAAATCCGAAAGAAAAATACGCACAATTAATAATATCATTCGTACTTTATTGTGCCATGCTTCTCTTCCCCCGTATTTTTGGCCTCACGCCTTGAATACCGCTACATATCTTCTCAACATTCTTCCTTCTAAATTGCTTGGTCATTTAACTCCAACACACATGCTTTACCATATATCTCCCACATATAATCATCTCCGGGTTTTTGGGTGTATATGTTTTCCTCTTATCTTCTCCACCAAAATCCACAAATTAGAACCCTGTTCATCTCCATCTGTCTTTTTGGGATATCCATCATCTCATCGTGGTTACAAGTGCTATGATCCCTCATCTCACAAAATCATTTTGTCCCGTCATGTTCTTTTTGATGAAGCCACTTTTCCCTTTTCTCAATCCCCTCTTCATACTCCTCACAAGTACACCTTTCTGGATGACTCCCATCTCCCTTTGCATATTACCTCTCAGCTTCAGTCCAACCCACTTCCTTCCTCTAGGCTCAACAGTGACCGAAGCCCAAACCTACTTCCTCCCCTGTTCACATCCCAACCATTTCCCTTATTCCTACCTCTTCCTCCACCGCTTCATCCTCTAACTCCTTTCGAACCGGCATGACTACGCGCAGTCAACATGGTATCTTCAAACCCAATTCCAAATATTCATCTCAAGCCCTATCTGTTTCTTTTTCACCCATTCCCAAAAATCCAATCTATGCTCTCCGTGATCTGAATTGGAAACAGGCCATGCAAGATGAATTTGATGCTTTAGTTGAGAATCATACTTGGGATCTTGTACCTCGGCCTCCTAATGCTAATATTATTCGGTCCTTGTGGATTTTTCGGGAGAAAACCAAGTCTGATGGTTCGTTTGAGCGTTATAAGGCGCGATTAGTTGGTGATGGTAAATCTCAAAGGGAAGGTATTGATTATGATGGAACTTTTAGTCTTGTGGTCAAACCTGCTTCTATTCGTATTGTTTTGAGTATTGCTTTGTCTAAGTCTTGGACCATTCATCAGTTAGATGTTAAGAATGCTTTTCTTCATGGGCACTTGAATGAAACTGTATACATGCATCAACCCTTGGGTTTTCGTGATCCAGATCGTCCAGATCATGTTTGTCTTCTACGGAAGTCTTTATATGGTCTCAAGCAAGCCCCTCGAGCTTAGTATCACCGGTTTGCTGAGTTTGTGGCAACCATTGGTTTTCGTAATAGCATTTCTGATAACTCTTTGTTTGTTTATTGTCTTGGCTCTGACATTGCTTATATTTTGTTATATGTGGATGACATTATTCTTACTGCTTCATCTGATTCTCTTCGTCAGTTTATTATGTCTAAATTGAGTTCGGAATTTGCTATGAAGGACTTAGGTCCTCTCAGTTATTTCTTGGGTATTGCTGTTACTCGGAATTCTGCAGGTCTTTTTCTTTCTCAACACAAATATGCTTCTGAGATCCTTGATAAAGCTGGTATGTCTCAACGCAAATCAGCTCCAACTCCTGTTGCTACTTCTGGGAAACTTTGTGCGGATGCCGGTTCACCTTATGATAATCCCACTTTATATCGTAGTTTGGCTGGGGCTTTGCAATATCTCACTTTCACTCGCTCGGACATTTCTTATGCAGTTTAGCAAGTTTGTTTATTTATGCATGATCCTCGGGTTGAACATATGGCTGCTATCCATCGTATTCTTCGATATATTCAGGGCACTCTTGACTATGGTTTACAATTGTATAAGTCTCCCATTTCTTCTCTCTTGTCCTATACTGATGCTGATTGGGGTGGTTGTCCTGATACGCGCCGCTCTACATCCAGTTACCGTGTTTTCTTAGGTGATAATCTGATCTCTTGGTCTGCCAAGCGTCAACCTATAGTCTCTAAATCCAATGCCGAAGCAGAATATAGGGGTGTTGCTACTGTTCTTTCTGAAACTTGTTGGGTTCGCAACTTACTTCTAAAGCTTCATTGTCCTATTCATACAGCTACACTAGTTTATTGTGATAATGTTAGCGCCGTTTATTTGTCGGATAATCCTATTCATCATCAACGCACTAAACATATTGAGATGGATATTGATAACGGGTTTTTAACGCGTCGTTTTACGCTAAGAACCTTGGTTAATCAAACACATTTATAATCACCCAAAATAATACTACAACGAGTGTAGCGGTAAGTCGGGGGTCGAACCACAAGGAACAAGGGATGTTAGACTAAAGAGTTGGTGTGGGAAAGGTTGATGGTTGGTAGGTAAGAGGATGGGTGAACTAAACGGGATGAAAACAAACAATGAAAGAGGGCTTAGGCAGGTCCACCTAGGTAGGTCTATTGAAAATAAGATAAGGCTAGGGTCGAGGAGATCGACGAGGTCAATCGAGACACTCTAGATGGCTAGGGGAAGTTGATGACCTATAGTCAATACGAGCGACCCATAATGCCTATGTCTCAATAAGGGATGGCGGGGACAAGATATGCATCGAATATCAATCAATCAAACCAACATCAACCTGAATCATCTTCCTAAACCTTAAACACAAGACCAAAACCCTAGGATTTCTCCAACCCAAAACCCTAAAAAGACTACTCAAGCATATTAAAAGCAAAAAGCAAGAAGAGAAAAGCAACAAAACTATTCTAGAAAGCATAAATGAAATGAAAGACATGAAAGCAAGAAAGAAAGCATAAAGGAATTGAAAGATAAAAAATCATTAAATCTAAAATAAAAAAGCAATAAATGAAAGCATTAAACTAATCTAGGGCAAAAATGAAGAAGAAAAGCATTAAATGTTGATGAACAAGAATGGGAGGGTTACTCCCAATCAAGTCATGGGGATTATATTCAGAAAAGTGCCTTTATATAGGCTACAAAAGATGGGGGTAAAAGCCCAAAAAGGATCCTACGTGGGAAAGCTTAAGAGAAAACATTTCTGATTTTCCGCCCATTCGTTGTAATCCTAGGGCTCCATTACGCGGAAGCCAAGCTCATTAGCCCAACAGCTACTTCGGGGTTTCCGAAAAGTTTCGAGCCAAAATGTTGAATTTGAATAGCATTATGGAATGGGCTATCCATTCCCGAATGGCTCATTAACCTGTCTGGCTTCGCCAATTTATGGTTGGGCCTTGTTCTTGAAGTTTTAATGTCCATTAGCCGAAGTGGGCTCTTGCATCTCAATGTGAAGCTTTTGCCCATATTGTTCTTCCAACTTCAAATGAACATCAATGACTTCCGGACTTGCGAGGGCTTTGGTACGACTTGAAATGCCGGGAATGCCCCGCGCGTATCTCATCTTGATTGAAGCGCGAAATCTGAAGCAAAAAACACCTTGAAAACTCCCAAAATACCTAAAACACTTAAAAGCACATGGAGACAAGATCGAGGTGAAATCACTAAGATGTGTAAAACCAGATATAAAAGCGAGACTTGAACACTAAATAGTGATAAATGTGCTCTAAAACGAAAGACATCAACTCCCCAAGCTAAACCTTTCTAGTCCCAGCAAAGAGACCAAATAGGATAAACATGAAAAGCACATGAGGACCCAAAACAACTAACTATAAAACAAACAAACTAAACTATGAGCAATAAAACCTAAAACTCACGTAAGGAATCAATTGCATCTTAGCACGGGGCATGACAAGCCCTTTAAACCTCAGGTCTCCCCGAAGAGGGAGTTAGGTCTGTGAGGGTTTTAGAGGAGACCCACAAATCCAATGCATGCAAATCAGGGAAAACTATATGCAACTAAAAACTATAACGCAAAATCTAACATGATGCAATGAAGGTGGCCGGAAATCAAAAGCAAGAAAAGTTTGGTACAAGCAAAACTCTTCCCAGCCATAGAGTGCAAAAACAATGGTCTCAAAGGCGCTATACAAGAGAATGACCAATTCCACAAACTTGGATCCACTAGGGTAAAAGCTACATCACGGCATTCTACCCACTACCTAGAGGTCACAAGTCCTATTCTCCGGGTTATTTCTCAAAAGATGTGAGAAATATTCAATGGCGTCGTGTGTTTGATTTGGTTGTGTTTGCTTTATAATCTTCCCACTAAAGATGAGTCGGGGAATCCAAACACCCTAATAGGGGAGAATCTGGGGATTGTGTCATATCTAACTCGCACGGTACAAACTAATCGGACCAAGTCGAAGTTAGCACAAAGGGTTTATACGTTGGCTTAGGGTTAAGTGGGATACATTTGCAGGGAGTGTGGAGCTAAGTAGAGGGATGCAAGTGACCCAAAACAAAACACCCACAAACATCTCATGACAAACCGATGAAAACTATATCCAACAATCATCAAAAACCCAATAACGTGAAGTTAAATGATCTCCATCCTCAAAAAACTATCAAAACATGTAAAATCTCCATAAAACAAGTTTTTTAACAAATCTCTATAATATAACACCTTCCTCACCCATGAATGTGTATGTGTATAAGAAATTTCAATGAAAAAAAGAGAGAGTTCCCCCAAAACATAGAATGTGTATGAATATAACAATGAAAACACTAGAGGAAATAGGGGAGATAGTAGGAAATTTTTGAAATGAAATGAAGATCAGGGAAAAAACCCCAACTAACTACACCCAGAACCCACAAATCAGAACCCCCACACAGAAACCCCACCATAAACAAACTATCCTCTTAGGTTTTAGAAGGCAAGGTAAAGCTCATGAAGGCTAAACAATGTCGGTGAAAAGGGGAATGGGGGCCTTGGCCAAAAGCCTCGTCAAAGGGGAAAAAGGCATTGCATGGGAGAAACCCAGCTTCCGCGAACCCTCGGCTCGGCTAGAATACCGGGGAGGCCGGCCAAACCCGGGGACCCCCTAACTGGGCAATTTCCAAAAGAAGAGCGGGGGAAGGCCGTGGAAAATTTGGCTCAAACTCGCGGGCCGTAAAGCGGGAAAGGTGCATCAAGCCACGGGCCAAGCAACCAAACCCCCAAAGCAAAAAAATTCGAATAAGGTTCCCCAAAACGCCGGGGTTTTATAGGGAGGTTGCTAAGGAGACCAGTCAAACCCGGGAAGTTACATATTCAACTCCCACTTTGGCCCAAGTTGAAAGGAAAAAAAGAAGAAAGGGAAAAAACAAAAACAAAATGACTTTCCATAACATTTATGAAATTAGGGAGAAGAAAAGGAGGGAGGGAGGGGGGGAAAAAGGGGCATACAACAAAGCCCAAAGCAAGCATGAACATGAAGCGACCGGGAGCCTCCGGATGAAAGAGGGTTTTGAATTTGGGGCGCTGCAAAGAGCCAAAAAGGGGATGCACTTGAGACTCCCAATAAGGGCAAGTCTACCTCTAGGTCATCCGATTCCCTAACTAGATGATGGGACATATGGAGGGTGCACTATTGAGAGGCGAAGGGAAACCTTCTGAACCTCCGGTGGAGGTGCCCACCCCCAAAGGACATGGTCATCTAGAGGAGAAAGGGAAGCTAATGATAGGTTGGATTTCCCGGGTGGTAATTGGACCAGTCAGCCTCCAAAGACCTTATAAACATTACGCCCCCATATTCTCCCCCATCGTCCCTACTTTAACCAAAGGGTCCTAGAAGGAAAGTCCGAATCTAGGAGGCGGGAGACAAGGGTACTCTTTCCATAAAATGTTTCGCCATCTTTAAAAGAAATGAAAAAAATCCGGGGGTTTTGGTCAAAAACTTTATCTGATATCATCTACGAAATTCCCTAGTCTTCTATTCAAACCTCAAAAGATGATGACAAATTTGCCACATTTTAACATTATAACACGGGAGGGAGAAAAGTCTAAAAACCAGAAAAAGCTCCAAAAAGGCACTGCTTGAGTTGATAAAAAGTGGGGAAACCATTGAATACAAAAACAAAAAATAACAAAAACAAAAACTATTCACAAAAAAACACACCCCAAAAAATAAAAAACCCCAAAAAGCCTTGGCCCGGCGGTAACATTTTGATAACGGGTTTTTTAAGCCTTTTCGTTTACTTTAAAAACCTGTTTAAACAAACATTTATAAAACACCCAAAATAAAATACTACAACGAGTGTAAACGTAAATTTGGGTGAAACCACAAGGAACAAGGGATGTTGACTAAAAGAAATTGGTGTGGGAAGGTGATGGTTGGTAGGAAGGAGGGTGAACTAAAATGGGATGAAAAAAAACAATGAAAAAGCCGGGCTTGGTAGTCCACCCAGGTAGGTCTTGAAAATGAGAATGGAAAAGTTTGGAAGGAGATCAAGGGGGTGATAGGGACACTCAAAATGGAAAGGGGGTTTTGGCCATAGTAAACCCAAGCACCCATAATCACGTCCCTCCAAATGGCGAGGGACAAGATAGCCATGAATATCAATCAATCCCAAACCAACATCAACCTCAATCATCTTCCTAAACCTTAAACCCAAGGGGAAAACCCCGGATTTCCCCCAACCCAAAACCCAAAGACTCCACATATTAAAAAGCAAAGCAGAAGAAAAGCAACAAAACTATTTCAGAAAACATAAAAAGAAATTGAAAGACATGAAAGCAAAGAAAGAAAGCATAAAGGAATTAAAAGATTGACACTAAAATGAGGTGATAAATGTGCTCTAAAACAAGATCGAGGTGAAATCATGCGTAAGATGTGTAAAAACCGATATAAAACGCGAGACTTGACACTAAAATGAGGTGATAAATGTGCTCTAAAAACGAGCACATCAGATATTCACTTTGTTCGTGACAAGGTCAAGCGTGGTGAAGTTCGCGTGCTTCATGTTCCCTCTCGGTTTCAGATTGCCGACATTTTTACCAAGGGCCTTCCTCAAATCCTATTTGATGATTTTCGCTCCAGTCTCAGTGTCCACAAACCTCCCGATTCGACTGCGGGGGTGTGATAGAATAGAATAATTAGAATATTTTGTAAATATTCATATTTTAGATATTATTGTGTCAATATTTAGTTTCCTAAAATTATTGATTGTATTTTGTATATATACTTATTCTCATGAAATGAAATGGGCAACCTTCAAATCATTTCTACCAATTCTAATAAAAAATTATATTATAGTAGTACGTTATATTCAATTTATATATTTTATAGTTCATTAGAATTTTTTAATAATTAATCATTCAAGATAAAAATCTACAAATTAAATTAAAATATAATATTTTGGTGGAGATCTATAATAAAGAGGTGTGAATTATAAATTCTAGGAGTTGTAAGTCTAGACATAAATTAGCTTTGTTGGCCCTCTTAGGTTTTTATGATGACTTCACTTAATATAAATAATTGTGTTTTAGAGATTGTATGTAGGACAATATCTGGTTTTGTTAAAGATCGTTGATAGTATAACTTGGTCCATAAACGTTGTACATGTCAAACATATCCAAGAAAGTTAGATAAAGATGATCGCTTAGGTTGTCAAATGTAGACAGGAGGTCTACTGTTCCCAAGTTTGATGATTTGATGACAATTGTTGATGGAGACAATGCATTGTTCCCCAGACTCAAGTATGGAGAAGACGTCAGCTGGGAATTACGTAAAATTTATTTTCTGATTTTTAGTTGATGTAATAATTAAAATTAGTTAGTTGTATTATTGTATAATTTATTTGATAAGTTAAATGGCAAAATAATTTATAACCACATAAAATAACCATTTACTTTTTCAATCAGTGGAGAAAAAGTCTCCTTATTTTTCCCACAAAAATAGGGTTTTAATATGGGATTTAATTAAGAAAAAAAATAATTGCCTATTTTTAGTATATGTTAACCGTGATTTTTTCTTAACTTTCAAGTATGTATTTCATTCTCCTTAATTTTAGGAATAAGGTAGTAGTGGGAAGTTACTTACTCTTGCTTGCTACGGTTAGCTCATATATAAAAGGAATTATTTTTTTAAAAGGTTTTTTTTTAGTGAAGTGTTGTAACAGCCCAAACTTAAATCAACTTCATTATAGAGCCTTAATAAAACTTAAGTTTTAACCTCAATCCAAAAAACACATTATCTTAAGACAGCGAAAGACTTTACTAGGGATGTTTTGGAAAAGAATCTGACGCAAATAAAATCCCACAAAACTATATTAAATAAAATCTTATTACAACCCAAGATTTAGAAACTCTCTTATCAATACAATCCTTAAACTTAAATAGTTATAGTAATATATAAATGTCTCAATGCCCTTGCAACATACTACACTTCACGAAAACGAGACATGATCCCAAGATACATTTATCAGTCACCATACCTGCAAATAGCCACAGTCACCCACCAAGTGACAGGCCACAGAAATGACAAAACGGTATACACATCAGTATAAACTGCGTACACACATCTAAAAGTAAAACATTTTGGTGGATTTTAGGTAAAATTATATCGGAAAAGAAGTAAAACAACTCATTTAGAAAATTTCAAATATAAAAGTTTAAACGTAACGTTGTGCCAAACATGTTTAGAAACAACATTCAAGTCCGGGGATTTTCAAGTGAACGGCTCACAAAGAGTGGGGAGCTTAGTTCCCAAACCTCTAGTATTTGGGGATCGTCATCCCTCCAATCAATACACAACTTGCAAGATTTTACTCCGGTCGACCTGGTTGGGTGCTACAAACTAAGCTTGCAGGCTTTTTCCAATATAATACAATCCAACGTTCACACCCCAAAACAAAACATTAAAAATCACTTGAGTGTTTCTTAATATAACTTAAATTGTCAACAAGGTTTCATACTACTACTCAAACACTTTTGAGTAAAACATTTGTCATAAGATGATTACTTGATACAACATCATATTTCATACTTAATCAAATACTTTGGATTCAATTCTTTTGCACATGATGATTACTTGAAACAATACACATTTCAAAAATTGGAGTACTTTTAAAGTTATAAAAGAATAAAGTTTTTCAACAAGGTAAAACGATGATTTCAAGATAGTTAAAACGTAGTTCATTTACACTTTCAACTCTATATTTTATTGAAATCAAGATATTAAATTATTAAATAAATGTTTATAAAAAGTAAAAGTGTACTCTGAGTACTCTCAATAAATGTTTCTATATACATAAAATCTCTTAAAACACTTCAAATAATATATAAATAAACACATTGGTTAAATATGAAAGGATCATTTACCAATTACAGCCTTAAAGTTTACTCAATTTCAAATAAACAGCCGCAAACTTCGTTTTTTACCAACTACAGCCTCCAACTTAAGAAACATGACATCGATACAGCCACTTCACCGGATGACCTGCTAATTGACCGTTGACCATGCTCAATTACCTTTGACTTTCCCTTAATTTCATTAATTAAACCTAATTATCCAATTATTCCTAATTAAACTTAATTACCCAATTATCCCTAATTAAACCCTTCTTCCCCAACCTTTCTCTAACCCACCTCAATCACCTCCATTTTCCCCCTTCACCACCACCACCACCACCACCACCATTAAAACCCTTCCTTTAATAACAACCCAATTAAAAGCCCCTTCTTTCTTCTACATTAGACTAAAGCCTCTATAATCATCACCATCTCATCCTCCATTGCATTAGGACTGGAACCCAACTGCTGTTTAATTTTTAAACTCGACCCACGAAAAACCCAGAAACATTAAACAAGCATGAACCCTTTATAATTGAACCAAATCAAGAGATGCAAGAAGCAAAGAGGTTAATTGCAGAAAACGGTTCACCGAGAGCTCCTTGTTTTCACGCCAAACAATAGGAAAGATGAAATCTTTGGTTAATGACGATAGAATCGGCCAAGGCATGAACAAATTGAGCTTGCCGGTGTAAAATTAAACCAAACGAGCCACGACCCACGAATTTCGTTAAGTAAATTGACCAGATCACGCAAAACCCAATTGAAAGTCGAACGAAATCAGAGTTAAAAAATTCAAGCAATTTGTTGTTGAACAGTGAGAATCAAAATTAGGACACCAACAAGTTAAATATGACAGATGATTACAGAGGCTTTAGTCTAATGTAGAAGAAAGAAGGGGCTTTTAATTGGGTTGTTATTAAAGGAAGGGTTTTAATGGTGGTGGTGGTGGTGAAGGGAGAAAATGGAGGTGATTGAGGTGGGTTAGAGAAAGGTTGGGGAAGAAGGGTTTAATTAGGGATAATTGGGTAATTAGGTTTAATTAGGGATAATTGGGTAATTAGGTTTAATTAATGAAATTAAGGGAAAGTCAAAGGTAATTGAGCATGGTCAATGGTCAATTAGCAGGTCATCCGGTGAAGTGGCTGTATCGATGTCATGTTTCTTAAGTTGGAGGCTGTAGTTGGTAAAAAATGAAGTTTGCGACTGTTTATTTGAAATTGAGTAAACTTTAAGGCTATAATTGGTAAATGATCCAATATGAAAATTTATAAAGCTTAGTATAAACAATTCATTTTCTCAAGTAGAAACAAAAAGGATTTTATATTTAAAAGCAACTCTTCTTTGTAGAAAGACAAATAAGAAAAAGAATACTTTGTATACAAACTCAAAGAAAGTAGCTATAAAACATTTTTGAGATACATACTTTAAAACATAAAGTAAGTGTTATGCGACAGCGGAAGCAAAGATCGAACACAATAATGAAACAATCAAAGATTCAACCAAACAATAAGAAAAGACACAAGAAATTTAACGTGGTTCATTATCAATGTGATAGCTACATCCACCGGCACCGAGATCAAACACTTTCACTATGAACCGCAAAGTTTTACAAGATGAATCAATCTCACTCACAAAGAACAATGTGTTCTCTTGTGAACTCTCAATTTGTGCATCAATCATGCCCTAACCCTAAGATGGGTATTTATATGATATGCCCAATTAAAGAAGTTATTACATAATTAAGCAAAAAATAACCGGCCAAAAGAAAGGAACCGCAAGAATCTTCGTGAAAAGAAACCGCAGCCGAGTCGGCTTTTTCCTCTGGAAAAAGCATCACTTTGTCAGACCTTAAAGCCGACTCCGCTGTCAGCCCATGACCCACTGACGTCGTGTCGGCGTTACCCACTGGAAACGCACCTTCAACACAGCAACATAAGCCGACTCGTCTTCATCATTTGGCCACCAAGAAGTCGATTAGGCTTTCTCTACTGGAAAGCTTAAGACCTCTAAATCCAAGATTCATCTTCAACACATGATCAAGACTCGATTCGAGTCACCAATCATCAACAGTAAGAGTCTTTAAATCTTAAGTTTTAACAAAACAAAGTTATTTTCTTTAATATTGTAAACTAAACACTCCTTTTGAATTTAAAGTCAATAAAACCTTAATTTAATAACTCAAGAGAATTTTGAAATCTTTCAAGAATGAAAACAAACTTTGAAAATCATAAATTACATTTGTTAGTAAATAGAATAATTTTCAAAGATAAACTTATTTATAAGTTCTTTCAAAACAAGACATTATTCTTATATAAATAGTATATCATACTACTTCATAAAAGATATTTAAAAGATAATATTTTTGGGTTTATAATGCAAAATAAGAAGCTCTCAAAATCTTAATTTTATTAACAAAAATACTCCATCTCATAAAATCAATTGAAAACCAACAAGCATAAGTTTAAATCACAATCCAACACTTTTACTTGAAACAACTTGTCTAAAATATCAAAAACATAGATCATCCGTCATCCATCATCATACTCATGAATCATTCTTGTAAAACATAAAACATGTAACCATTTCCAATTCTCCATTCAAGATAAACCATACAAACTAAACATCATGTAAAATAAGGTTTTTACAAGGTAAGAAAACGAAAGTGTTTTGTGTGTACCTTCAAGAAATACTCTCATATATATACTTTGAGATTGAACAAACATCCTACATAATTTCAAACACCAAATTACTCCCACTAGATTGACTACTTAAGAGTATATACTCATTATCCGCCTCAAAATCAAACATGCAAAACCATACTAAAACTTTTGCATACTTGCATCTTAGAACTATGTTGATTGGATCCTTAAAACACCAAGTATATGACTTCCTCTCTTACTCATAAATTTCCATGATATCACCTACACATATATAAAGTCATTTAAGGTCTTAGATGAGGTTTAAGTGAACAAAGAATAAAAGAAAAACAATGAAATTGCTCACTAAAAATTGTTGTCCCGAAATAGGATTCCAGCCTTGGATGAAAATATTTTTCGCTCTGGAATTAAACCTCTAATAGAAAATATATATCTCACAAATTTGTTTGAATACTAGTCTACATTATGACGTAAAAATTTGAGGGGTATGTATGTAGAGAAAAACTGGAGAAACAAGGTGAAAACAGTAGGATGTCAAGAGTTGATATGGGCGAAATTCAGGAAGGGGTTGAAAGAATGATATAGATCTCTTTGGTTTCTGAGTGTTTTTGGCCAAATAAGGTGTCATTGGATAGCTTAAGAAGTTAGCTAAAGTCTCCAAGCAATAGATCTCAGAAATATGGACATTTGAATGCTCATTTGGGTCCAAAGGTTGAGACATGCAAGCTGACAGGAATTCTGATGACCCATTGTAGTGCATGAAATGATTGCTCTTAATATGCTACAAGTTACCTCCATTTCATGCTTGATTATCCTTAACACTTAAACCTATGACATATAAAAATTTGGGAGCATAAATTGATCATTTAATATTTTTAAATGATTTTATGAAGTGACTTCAGATTTTGAAGAAATTTCCGAAGTTATAGTTTTATGGAATTAATATATTTTCTTTATAATTAAAATCAATCCATAACCAAAACTTGTTTTTAAATACCAATAGACTATAATATCATTATAAAGCTATTTTAATACTCCCTCCAACTCATTTGAATTGTCCCATTTCCTTATTTGGGCAATTCACTTCAATTGTCTCATTTCCTTAATATCCCCCACTTTTTCAATTCCCAATATTTAACAAAATAAAACTTTGTATAACAAAATATTTAACAAAATAAAACTTTGTATATTCATAGCTAAAAGTTTGAAACTCCCACTATTGTTTTTGGCACTTAAGGATGAATAACTAGAGAAGTTAATAACATTAATCCATTACTAAACCTACTTAAGCTAAGATTAAAAAAAGCAAAAATTAGGGCTATTACAAGTGTCCATACGCGAGAGAGATCAAAACAAGAAAAATATTTTTATTCTTACAAAATTGTCATTTAACTTGTAATCTTGTGCAACTTTTTAGTTTTTATCCTTCTTAAAATTTGGCCTTGTAAAAGGTATTTTTAGTGATTTGTTATAACTAGACTTATGAAAGTCTAGAGGAGAAGAGAAAGCTTCGAGTGAAGCGAGAAAAAGAGAGAGAAGGAGAAGGAGAAGGAGAAAGAGAAAGAGAATGAGAAAGAGAAGTAGGCCTAGTATTGTTCATTGTTTTATGTAATTGTAATTAATTGCCTAAAACATTAGTGAAGTTTTGAAATCTCGGGAGGTCGTGATTTTTCCATCTATTTAGGCCAAGAAGGTTTCCACATAAAATTTGTGTTTTCTCCTTGTGTCTTTTTCATTTTAAGTCTAAGTTTTAATTCCGTACTCTGTTCCGAAAAAACAGGGCATATATATTTAAACTTACAAAACAACAATTCACCCTCTTGTTGTATTCGACTATCTCTAAGTGTTTCTACTAGTTGTATGTGGTAAACTTGGTAACTAAGCAATTTGATTAAATATGCACCAAGATAACCTCTTACAATAAGTCATGCTATTACATAAAAGAATAAAAAAAATAAGTAAGTTCAAAATTATATTATAAAAATATTTAAAAAATTTAAAAATTATAAAGAGTAATCAAGTAAGTTTATTTGTTGATTTTAACTTTTAATTTTTAAGATTTTTGATTTTTTTTTTATCTATTTTCTCTTTTTTATGGCAAATAACATGCAAAAATTGGTCACCATTTGGGCAACAATGTTCTTCGTTAAGTGATCCTACAATTGGGATCATCCATGTTTAATCAAAAGTTGAAATTATTGTAGAGAAATCAGTAAAAAGTTTGATTATTCTGAGTAATTTTTTCTTTAAAATATTCAAAAATCAGAGTCCTAACAAACAAATATAAAATAGGAAAATTTACCCTAGAATTATCCAACCTAATAATCCCACCTATTGATTAACCATGAATAATTCCAACTCTAACGGGTATTTGCCTAGAGTAAACTTAGGTAACCTGTTGACCTGCTATAATAGGTAATTCACCAAAAGAGTAAATTGAAAATTAATTCAAAATTAGAGAAAATTTTTGAAATTTACATACAAAATTTTAAATGATAAAAAAATCATAAATTTTTTTTTTGAATATTTTTTAACATTTTTTTCGACACTTTATATTAATTTTTTTATAAAAAAATAAAATTTGCTATAGCAAGTCATCCGGTCACCAGGTTTACTCTAGAAAAATACCCCTCAAAGTTGGGATTATTTATGGTTAATCAATAAATGAAATTATTGTAGGAAAATCACAAATAAATTAGATTATTCTAGATAATTTTTCCTATAAAATAATTCATACTCTATTCAACCCCACCTTTTTAGATTCTAGAGTATTAATCCCGTAGTTCCATATTCCATTAGCAAATCTTCAATTGTGTTGTATAGTAGTTTCATCATTAATGATTTTTTATTCTATTTTTGTTTAATCTCTGCGGCTCCTTATAAATAATCAGCTAGTCTTTTGAGAGATCGTCTCTTTAAGAGGCATATTTTAAGCTCAACCCATTGAAGATTAATGCCTACTTACCGTATTCTTAATGTATACTTATATTATCCTTAATGATTACTTATCGTATCCTTAATACCTACTTTCAATATTTTAATTATCTACGTACATCATTCTTAGTACCTACTTACAATATTTTAAAAAATACATAATAGGTCTGCCCAATTAGAGATTGTAAGGTAATGTCTACTTACATCATTTTTAGTACCTACTTTCAATATTTTAAATGTCTACTTATATTATTCTTAGTACCTACTTACTGTATCCTTTTTGCCTACTTTCAAAGAGACTATCTCTCACAAGAATATGTGATAAATAATTCTACAGCTAGTCTTTTGAGAGACCATTTCTTTTAGAGACGTATTTCAAGCCCAACCCAATAAAAATTAATACTTCTTTTGTTCCATATTAGTTGCACCATTTGTTTTTTCACACTCTCCAATATACGAATTCAATATTTAATATCTCTAATCATACATATTAAAAATTATAAAAACTCAAAATTAATTAACTTTGAATCGAGACGATTCAAAACAAGATTTCATATGACTATATTTTAACTTCTCAATTACCGACAATACAAAAGTCAATTTGCTTAATGAATAGTACCGCAGTCAACTATGTTGCAAGTAAAAAAGAACGGAGGAGGTACCAACTATCGTATTGTTAATGCCAACTTATATTACCCTTAATGTTAACTTGCCGTTTTTTTAATGTCTACTTTCAATATCTTAAAACTCTACTTACATCATTCTTAAAAGTCTACTTATAATATTTTAAAAAATATATAATGAGTCGGCCCAATAGAAATGGTCTCTCAAAAAAACGGTCTTTCATAAGAATTTGTGATAATTTTATGTGTAAATGTAATATATACATACTAGTGTAGAACCCCGTGCAATGCACGATTTTTTTAACATCGATACATATAAACATATGATATTAAAATAAACTAGAAATATTATGCAGTAAAAACACTCAATTTTGACAGTTATATGTATGAATTAACTTTGTAATTTTGAAAATTTTTAACAATATATTAAGCAGTATATTATATTCTTTAATTTACTCAAATTAACTATAAATAACTGTTAGTCAAAAGATACTTTAATAATATATATATTGTTCAAGATCAATTGTCATATCATTAGTCTTTAGTCAATAAGATAATTTTGACAAGTTCTCTTAAAAATTGAGACTTGAAATTTTCCAAGCTTTTTATTATAATGTATGATACCAACGAAAAAAGTCAATCTTATAGGCTATCTCATCCATTACTTTTATCCTTTTAACACATGCTTTATCCTTATGTAACCAACTAAACTTACAAAATCTTATAATTAAGGGACTAAGGGTCCATAAGCTACGAAATAAAATACATAATAGATGCCTCTAATAATCAAACATATACGAACTATATTATGAATGAAAATTTACACAGAAAACTAAGAAAAAAAATCTTTTTAGAAGTAGCTTTATTATTTTATTAAATAATAAAATTAATGAAAAAAAATGGAGACCATAAGCCTTAAAAAAAATCAAAATACGTTAGCGAAAAAATTATATAAACTATATTATTAATGAAAATTTACACAGAATAATTCATCTTTCCATGATTTTCTTACAATAATCTAACTTATTGATTAATTATGAATAATGCAAACTTATGTGATTCTTTGATTTGGGTACACTCAACTCGAATATTTGGTGAGAAATAAGCCAATTAATAAGCCCACGTGCAAGTAATTCACGAGTCAAAGTAAAAAGATAACAGTCAACTAACAGTATTCATAAAGAAATAATTTTATTAGGTATTCTTTAGCAAAATATTTTTCATTAAGTACTTTTTGAAAAAAAATTATCAAGTACTTTTTAATAGTTTTTTCTTTAAAATATTTCTTAAAGAGAGACGATCTTTCAGGAGACTAGCAGAAAGTATTGACGTCTATGATTTTGCTATGAGATGGAGTTTCATATAGGTATAGGCATAAGTATAATAAATGAGTATACTTGGACAAAGAGAAGGGTTGCCCCACATGTATATCATACTTGGGACACCACATTGTCACCTTTATATGAGGCATTAAATGGTACCAAAAAAATATGGAAGGACATCTGTTATGAACTGAATATGGCATAGAATGTAATCAATAAAGATTAAACATAAAATGTACTTAAGTGTATGGATTTGTATGTAAAATGTAAATGTATATTGAAGATTGAATGTAATAAAAGAACAATTACAAAAAATAGAATTAAAAGCTTTCGAGAGGCTTGTTCTCTCCCAGTAAGTATAATACTCCTCTTAAAACTCTTACTTGAGTGAATGACTAATTCCCTTCCCTTCCCTTGCCCTCTATTTATACTAATTATGTCTACATTTAATTCCCCCAATTTAACTAATTGCTAAGTATTATTTATTATTAATTCCTATATCACCCCTTTCTGGCCATTCATGACATCTTTAAACACTAGTCAAAATTCAGTAAACAGAAGGGCTAGCCTAGGTTAAAGGAACACTATTCATCTGTGACCATCAGTTCATCATGATCATCTAGTGGGTTGAAGGATTTCAAGGTTTATTGTGCCGATGATTGTCATTCATCATCATTAACTCAATATCCCACTCGAAAACAGGGTTTAGGTGAGAAAAGATAACAAATAATACATATTCGTACTCCCTTCACAGGGAGGACTGTGGATGCCATTGAATGCCAAAAAAGTTAAATGCTGATAACAAACATTGAGTTGTGAAAAGGAAAGGAACAAGCAAAGGAATGAGACCAATAAGGAAAATGAAGAGAGAATGAACAATTCCCTCAAAATATTTTACCGATTAGCTTATGATTCAGCTACGCATAACAAATACATACATTACATGGCGCAAACTTGTACAAAAACCCGATACAATAGTGCACAAATCAACCGTCTTAGATTGGGAAAACAGCTCGATTAGCTTCCAGCAAAATGACAATGCTTCCGCGAGATAGTGAAAGTGAACTTCCTCTTTCCGAAATCAAACATATTAAACTAAGCAACACAACCTCCACACATAATGCCCCTGCAATTTTCCCCAAAGATTTCTTAATATGATAAACTGTCATACCACACAAATACTAGTATATGATAGATTTTACTAGCAATAAGCAAATGACAATAATGTCTTCCTTGGTTAGTTGATTGCTACATAATCTCATTTCCAATCAACTTTTGTACTAGTAGCTGCAAACAATATAAGGTCTTGCTAGAATATATAATATTAACAGATCCTAGTGCCTCAACCAGCGTGACAAGAGGATACGGGTTTGAATCTCAATTACCCCTCATATAAAGTAAAATATTTAGCGTCAGTTATGAATGATGTTCTGTGCCTGCATTCAATATTTTGAGTGGATTCCTCTAACATGCCTAAATGGAATATTTTGAGTAGATTCTTAATCAAATTTCAAATAGTTGAGGCCCCGTAGTAAGTTATATACTCTAACAGTCCTAAATTCTTAATCAAAAAAAAAACGTGGACATATATTCTGTCACTATGAGCTAAATACAAGTTACAAGCAGAGGTGTTGCATAGGATACTTACACAAATGAACAACCAGACTTTCTGCATTTCTTCTTTCTAGGAGCTTCTTTCCTCCTTGGAGGTTGAAGAACAACTTTAATAGCAGTATCAAAAACAGCTTTCACATTCTACACAATCAGACATAAAATCGGTTAAATTCGAACATATTCACATTGTTTTCGTGCTGTTATTTGCTCACGAAAGTGCAGTCTACCTGCTGAGTTTTAGAGCTGCACTCTATGTAAGCCGCAGCACCAATTTGCTTCCGCAATTCTTCTCCCTGAGACATCACATACGATCCATGAGATTCCGTTCATGGCAAGTTCTGATGAGCACGAGGCCTCACCCTTTACAATCCAATGCGCTTGCGCGTTATTCATAAACAAAAAACGAGAAACAAATGGCAAAGAAGATGATATGTGACATACTTGAGCAGGGCTTATGATATTCGATCCGGTAGGATCAGCATATCCTCTTTCTTCCCTAAGATCTGTGAGAGAACACAAATCAAAATCCAAATTAATCTTTGATACAAGAATGAATGGTACAACATAAAGAATTGCATTTCTAATAAACGTAGTATCTTGCTTAGATAAGGCATTTACCTAGTTTAGTTCCAACAAGTACAATCGGAACATTGGGTGCGAATCGACGAAGTTCAGGCATCCACTGAAAGATGTCAATAAAGTGCACAATCATAAGTAAAAATGTCCCAAAATTTAGATTAACATGAAACAATTAAGAGTGTTTGGCAAAATTTGGATAATTTTAGATTATTTTGATACAATAGTGGGTTAAGAGGTCAAATCAATCAATGCTAATGTTTGGTAAACTAGCTAGTTGAAACAAATTATTGTTATGAGTAAGTTGTTTTTGAACAAGCTGCTCGTAATAGCAAGTTTAAAATCAGCTGGTCAAATCAAACACTGTAGTTAGCTATCAGCTATTTGCCAAATACCACGAATAATGAACCCCCATCATATTAATCAAATGCCATGTTTTTTCTTTTTAGGGACATTTGCTTAATCATATTACTATTATAAACCATTAAACCTTAAAATTGCCAATTAACACCAAACAATAAAGTGGGCATGTAGGCTCATCTTTGAGTCAGAAAGAAAAAAAGAGCCAACTTTTGCCTAAACTGATGATAATTAGTGACATTGCACAGAGAAAAGCAGCAACCACATGAATTAAACAGTACCAAAAACACAAATATCCAAATTGTATCAGAAAATATGTACCTTCTTAAGAACATTTTCATAACTTGCCCTGCTAATTAAAGAAAAAGCCAACACAAATATGTCTGCACCTCTGTAACTCAATGGCCTTAACCTACTATAATCTTCCTGGCCTGATAAATACACCAAATAAAGTTAATTATTTTCAATGATCAATCAAACATCAAATAAAACAGAAAACATTAACATTAATAATTCAACATTTCATCCATTTGCTGTGAATAATCTTACACTTATTACTAATCATAGGTATATTGACAGCAATCTAAGACAAAAGTTAAATTATTCACGGCGAACTAAGAGAAAATATTGATTATTAAAAGAATAATTTAAAAGATGAATTATTCACGGCGGAGTAAATTATTGGATTATTATTGGATTATTAATGTCAATTTTTCTAATAAAATACCATAACAAACCCTAATGGAGTTTGAAGTACAAAAGAAGCTAATTAACAAAAAGAAAACATAGTGTACCAGCAGTATCCCATAACCCCAAGTTAACAATGCTTCCATCAACAGCCACATTAGCACTGAAATTATCAAATACTGTAGGTATGTAATCCTGCCACAAAAAAAAAGGCATAAAATGAATATTTAGTAAGAGTAGCTTTTAAGCTAAAAAAATCAGTAACTAACTCCAATTGCCTAACAAAGCAAAAAAAAAAAATTTTAAATAAAGAAAAAAAAAACTTTTTTTCAATTTCAATCAACAGAAAACGAAGTAGAAAACCCTTCAAAGTTGAAAGGATTCTCAACTAAAAGAAAAGGTACCCATTTTTCTGTAACATGGCTCAACAAAAGAACATAGAAATTTAACAGCTTAACCCTTAACCAAAAGCCTAATTCGATGTAATATGTTATATACTTTTAACACCCTAATTCAAAAAAGACATTTAGGCTAGATGAGCTCCTCATATTTGGCCCTAAATATTTCTCTTAAACGAGTGGCCCTAAATATTACACTTAAACGGGGTAGTTGAAATTTAAACCCTAACCTCTTGTACCATGTCAAAGAACCAACACCACCAAAATCTACTGAATGAGACCCTAACATATGCTATATACTCTAGCAATTTTGAACCACAAATGTGAAAGTTCATCAAATATTGGTAAATACCCATATAAAAATGACAAGAACATAGCTCAAATATATGGTAAAGATAGGATCTTGGGCCACCAAAATGAGAAAACTTACAGTAGGAAACTTGTTACTAGTGTAACAAATGAGCATACAAGTTTTACCCACAGCTCCATCACCAACAGTAACACATTTAATGAACTTTGAAGCACTCATTTTGTTTCAGAGCAATTAATGACAAGTTAAAGCCTTAAAGGGTTTTAACAGTAGCTCTCTTTATCTACAGAAACAATGTATATGAGAAATTTCAGGATGTTTGTTTTGAGTACTAAAGAAGCATCAAAAAAATGGGAAAAAAGCTTCAATTTTTATTTTTATTTTTTAAATTTTTTTTGGTTTGAAAAAGAGTGTAATTAGTGAGAAAAGGATGAGAAGATGAGCCACAGAAAATAAGTAGAAGGGTGTTTGTGTGTTTGAATGAAAGGGAAAAAACAAATACTCCTATAAAAGAGAGGGGAGTGAGAAGAGGAGGTGTGCAATGTAAGGCAGTCAAAGGGTGTTACCTTTTTTCATCCCTCTCAATAAATTTCAAAATCGAACAGAAAATTAGTACTCTCCCTTTCATTTAATTTGCAGTATTTTCTATTTTAGTCTGTTTTATTTAATTTATATTATTTTTATTTTTAGATTATAATCTACTATTTTTTTAATCTCATTCATATATTTTGACATACTTTTAATTTCAACTATACAATTCATTATCTATCTTCGTTTATTATCACTATCCAACTTTTTCTTAAAAAACAATTTAGTAGTATTTTTTTTGAAAGGGAGTTGAGGGTAAATTAATTGTTAGAGTATTACTATTAGGGTGGGTTGGCTATGTAAAGGTCCCACTTTTGCAACGGCACATTGTCTGATGTCTCTACTTGACTACTTCTACTTCTCTCACCGTTGGGATCCAACTGTTCCTCTTTATTTAAATTTTTCATATTTGTTGCAATCTTTTTTTTATTATTTTCGTTTTACAATACTATTTATGGTATGCTTAGATTGAGTGTAAATTAAATTAATGAAATGAAAGCAAATAGATACGTATTTGATGTAGTTGAGATAGTTACGAAGAAGGTAAAATAAGCGTGAAACAAAAATAATGAAGGAAAAAAAAAAGATTTTTAAGGTTTTACATTTCCCCACCCTCCCCTAAGTTAAATATTTACCCTACAAAATTAAGAGCTCCCTTCTCATTACCACCTCTATAATAATCAAATTTCAATAAATTTCTCATTTAACAATTTTGTTTTCTTGGGGCATGCTTGGATTGGGGTAAATATTTAGGGGGTGAAAAAAAGACACAGAAAACGAAGTTGATGGATGAGAAATTAGTGAAATTTGATTGTTGTAAAGGTGAAAGAAGACCAGTTGCAAAATAATGAAAGATAAAGGGAGTTTTCAATTTTTAGGGGTAAATATTTATCCTAGGGGAGGGTAGGAAATGTATTACCTCCATAATAAGGAAAACCATTTTCTTTTTCATCTACTATTTTTATTTCATGTTCATTTTACCTTCTTTATAACTATCTCAACTACTTTAAATGCAATTTTATTTACTTTCATTTCATTAATTTGACTTTATTTTTCCCTTTAAAATATTTACACTCAATTCAAGCATACTCTTACATTAACTTTTTTTTACCCCTTAAACATTTACACTCAAACCAAGCATGCCCCTAGTTAACAAATGTCACTCTCAACACTCAAACCAAGCATTTACACTTAAACATTATAGGAGGAAATATAAAAACCCCACGTTTTAAAAAATTCTCTCAACCCACATTTTTTAGGTGAAGTTCTAAACATATTTAACATGTTCCACCGTACAAAGTCTTAAAAAATTTGGGGCATTAATATTAAATTACGTAGTATAATTACAAATACAATACAAATTATAAAGTTAAGTCTTATTAACAATTAAAATAATACAATACATTGTCCAAAATACTCTAAAAAAATACAAGTCTTAAAATACTCAAATTACATAAATATATGAAGTACATTATTTTGAATGATACAACCAAAGCAATGAGATCATCAATTATCATCATCTTACTACGAAGTAATGTCGACAATAGATGAGAAGACTAGATTATTAAATTAAGATGGGTTATTGATATTGATGGATAATGTATACAGTAGATGAGTAGAGTAGAGCAACTTAAAAAATAATAATATTATTACTCAATAATTAATATATTAAAATAAGCGGATAGACAAATATACCCGTGGGTAGTTTTTTGGTTTCGCGACCCCGCCTATTTATCTTGGCGGGTATTACCCGTTCAAATTTTAACTTTTTTTGAAAAACATTATCCAAGTCCACCGTTTTTCAAATCGGGTGAGTCGAGGATGGGTAGTCTAATTTATCTTAATATTGGTGAATCTAATTTGAGTGAAATAAGATTTAATCAAATTTCATTAGGCTATGAATAATGATGATAATTACTTATTTAACCTAATCATGCACTTGTATAAGGTTATGAATATACACAAAAACTTGTGTAACCGTCCTATTCTAAGACCACAACTGGGCCGGCCCATTGCAGGCGCATATGCTACACGCGCCCTCCATAATTTCATTTTTTTTTCATTTTTTGGACATTTTTCAATTTGGATCTCAAGGATATCAATTTTGACCTTAAATGTATCAATTTCAACGTAAAGTAGTACTTAAACATATCAATTAAAGTAAATTTCAATTTGAACCTATAAGTGATCAATTGTGGCGTTAAAATGATCAATTTCTACCTAAATTGAAATTGAAATCTTTAAGGTCAAAATTGATACCTTTAAGAGTAAAAATTGAAAAAATGTCAAAAAAATGAAAAAAAAAAAAAAGAAAAAGCGCGATGGATTAGAATATTAGATCGTCTTATTCTAAGACGGACTCTCCCAAGAGAGCTGATGAATTATATCAAGTTGACCAAATATAGGACAGGTTGTTTAAGGTGCTAAGGTGTTGACTTTTACACTCCCATGGCATCCGATATGCTCCTTAATTCCATCACAAAAGAACCCAAAATTTAGAAAACAATAAGGAGTCTTTTTATTTGGCTGAAATTCTTAAGCTTCAAATAGGAATGGGATATTAATTTCGAATGAAAACAAAACAAATTAAATTAATCTTTTGGGAAATGAACTCAGGTTATTGTACAAGACAAAGCACAGCCAACTAGGGTTTTTGTCCTTAGTCACTTGTCAGAGATAATGAAATTGTACTGGTAACCCAGTACTTTTTGGTTTTTAGAAATTTTCAACTATTAATATTTACTTTCTCTATCCCACTCAATTTGCATTATTTGTTATTTTGATTCATTTCTCTTTATTTTTATTGTTTTTATTTTTAGATAATAGTCTACTATTTTCGTTTAATTTCATGATACATTTTAACTTTCTTTTAGTTTCATACATAATCTCTCTTCATTTATTACTGCATTTCATCTTTTGTTTAAAAAACTCTTACTATTTTTTTTGCTTAATTTTTACGCGATAGAGGGAATATAAATATTCTCTTTAAGTTTTTGATCAAGAATTCAACCCAAAATGTGTGGATGATACGAAAAAAATTTATTAAGTTTCTGATCAATAATAGAATAGAAGGTATGTTTATTACTTCCTCTGTTCCAAAAAAATTATAAAAATTTGATATTAATAATCTTTACATTGAGACAAATCAAACAAGACCACACTTAATTATGTTTTATCTTATAGATTGAAATTTGAAAACTAATCACAAATCAAGGATGATGATTGAATAATGCTATTTTTGCAATGTTGCAAGTAAATCGAAACGGAAGAAGTATTAGAGTATATAACATATCTTGGAGCCTCAACCATCATCCATGTCAAGGAACAACTCAACTAAATGTTTAAGCTTTTGAGTGAGTTGGTTCCTTGACATAGAATTAGATGTCAGCGTGACAAATAAGTCATGGATTCATATCTCAATTATCCCTTAAATTTAAGTAGAATAGTACGCACAAAGCATGAGAAGGGCTTATAATACATGTCTGTATTTACACTTCTGGCCAAATGACTCTATGTGATAATGAATAAAATGTAAGAGTTTTGAACAATACAGTGAAAAAAAAACAGAGGAAATACATGTTACTCTCTCCAACTCAAATTAATTGTCCACTTTGGGTTGGACACGGAATTTAAGAAAAAGGTAGTTGGGGCATTTTAAGTGATTATAATAATTATAAAGATGGTAGTTGGAGTATTTAAGTGATTATAACAATTGTAAATGTGGTAGTTGAAGTATTTTAAATAATATAAGTGGAGGTATTATAGTCTTTACTTGTGTAAACATAGAGTATTTAGATAAAAAGAATTTGTGACAATTAGGATGAATTGACCCAAAAAAAAAGTGGACAATTAATTTGAGTTGGAGGGAGTATAAATTCTATTTCAACTTTTACAAGATTTCTATTTCAACTTTTACAAGATTTTCTTTTTCTTTTTAAATGAACTTTTATAAGTTAGCTCACACTTCTTTTAAAAAATTTATTGAATGCTTCAATATTTATTCTTACTGTCTTACATATTGCAATTTATTGCCAAGGTCTTGATTTCCAAATTCAAGACTTTAATTGTCTGATTTTCACTTTAAATACTCCCTCCTATTCAACACTTTAACCCTTAACATCACTAATTATGCTTAATTAAAAATTATAAAAAATTAATATTAATAATTCTTGCATTAAGACGAATCAAATAAAACCATACTTGACTATGTTTTAACTTATACGTTAAGAATAAAATACATATTAATAAGAGTGATAAGTAAATAGTAACCCAAAAGTAAATAAGACTAATAGGAAGAATAGAAGAGAGTAATAATTTTTGACATATATCGACACCTTTTTGTGGTGGTCTCCTTAATTTGTACATATACATACTTTTTATTGCGATTCCCTTCTATTAATGCAAATCTATTGTGGTCCCATTCTTACCTTAATATCGTCGAAATTTCAAATGTGACATTTGCTCGGAGTCTGAGGGATTCTTCGAACATTTATATCCATGTCTTCATAAGCTTGTTATAGAACAACAACAAATGTTTGTAACTAATTCACTTTACTCCTATAGAATATGATGACATTTACTACAAATTCAGAAAAAAAAAATGGTCCATTATCTCGGATATTACGCGATGATATCCCAAAAATTAGAAGAAAACAAAGATGTTGCAGGATATACCAATTCTATTTGATTTGAAAGAGACTTTATACTGGTTATTGTTATATGACAAGATAATACACACTATATACATGTGAGGCGTGTGTGTAGGATTGTGTGTTTTTTCTTCTAAGGGTTATTTCATTTATCTTGGTAAATTTGGTAGTTGGTGGAGTGTGATGCTTCATATAGAAACTTATATTTGAGACTCACATTAATGTCATTAATATTCATCCAATTGCAATAAAGACTAAATACATATATATCTCATACCAATTTGGAGAGTAAGAAAATGTAAGATACCCCTTTAAAAAATTTAAAAAAAAATGGTTGATGTCCTGTGATATGTTATATTTAAACGTCCCTTGGGGGCCCTTATTGGGTTTTTTTTGGGGTTTGGAAAAGTGGATCCGGGGCCAAAATTTTTCAGAAGCGTAAAAATTTTAAAATTCCTATGAATGAGGGGGTGGTTTTTGGTTGAACTTTTGACCTTTTATTTTGGAAACACGGTGTCCGGGAAAAGTCGGTCCAAAATTTTAAATTGGGATTAGGAAAAATATGTGATATAATCCCCAAAGGGGAAAAAGGTGACTAAACACCCAAAAAAAAAACACCCAAAAAAAAGCAACCCTCTTGACCCCAAAAACCAAAAAAAAAATTTAAAAATCACAAAAAAAACTCATCAAACATCATCATCATCATCATCATCATCTCATCCCCCATCATCATCATCCCATCTTCCTTTCCTCCCCCAAATTGGTTATGTTTTTAATTATAATTTTATATATTTTATTTTTATATATATATTTATAAATAATTTTTTTTTTTTATTATTATATTATTTATTTATATATAATATTATTATATATTTATTATTTATTATTATTTTTGTTTTTATTAAATATTCCTTTATATGTATTAATTTTAACAATTTATTATATATAAAATAATATAATATAAATAATATATTTATTTATTTTCCTTTATATATATATATATATATATATATATATATATATACATATATATATATATAATATATATAAAAAATTATTTATAATATATATATATATATTTAAAAAAAAAAAAATAAAAAAAAAAAATTAAAAAAATAAAATGT